>OX578142.1:55930589-56008089 GCA_951213105.1 Amaurobius ferox
TATATATATATATATATATATATATATATATATATATATATATATATATATATATATATATATATATATATATATATATATATATATATATATATATATATATATATATAAAATGTGTCTAAGTAGAAATAGTTTATAGATATAATCTATCTATTTCCTCAGAAACGTACATTTTTTATGTTTGCTTCGTCAAAATACTTGGATCAGAAGAAGAGTTTTGCGAAGTGAACGTGTCCATTTTTTAAAGCTTAGCCCTTGTCTACGTGTATAGCAATAATGCTCGATTTTTTATGTTTTTCTATATTCGTTTCTATACCATTGAAATTTGTTGATTTTCTTTAACTTGATGACTCGTAATTTGTATTTTTTTTTCATTTGATTGAAGATTTGCTGCTTTATACTTTTATTTTGTGGGTGTTTTAGAAAGTTAGGTTTATCGAGTTCCAGCTACTATATATATATATATATATATATATATATATATATATATATATATACATATATATATATATATATATATATATATATATATATATATACATATATATATATATATATATATATATATATATATAATATATATATATATATATATATATATATTGTCGTCCATATAACACAAGTTTATAGATAAAATCTATCTTGTGTTTCAGAAACAAGCAGTTTTGTGTTCATTTCGAAGGGATATATGGACCCGAAGAGAATTTTTTCGAAATGAACTTATCGTAAGCCTAAATCTCCTCCATGTGCAAGCTTTTTTGCTTGACTTTTTTGTTTTCATATTTGCATTCCTCATTTTTGAAATTTGTTGATTGTCTTTGTCTTTATGACTTGCATTATGCTTTATTATTTCCTCTTTTTGTCTTAATTTCTTTTATTTCTTTGTATTTTGTAGAAAATTTTGGAATAGTGTATTATGAGTTACTACATACATTCTAACTTTGGATTTAATAATTTATATTTATATTGAAAACATTTTATTTATTAGCTGCATTTGCGCAATAAATTAAATGTATATTGCATTGTCATTCACATTCTTATACTACGCTGTTTAGTTTATCTAACTTTTCATTTATGAACTATCCTTATTCCTAATTCCTTTTATATGCTTCGTATTAAAGAAACATTCTATTTGCTATCTATTCAAATTTATGCTGCATTTGCGCTAAATTTAGTAATATAATTTATTTTAATTTTTTATTATGTATTACTATCTGTACTTTCTTCCAATGTTAATTGCAGTTTATTGTGGCTCATTCTCCTATTTTATTCTTTTCTTTTATTTGCATAGGTTATTTGCATAGGTATATTTTTGCTTAAAGTATTATTAATTATTGTCTTCCTTTCTGTTTTATTATTTGGTAAATATTTGTAATGCAATTATTCTTTAGCTATTAGTAATTTAATATAGAATTTTCTTAATCTAGTGCTGCCATCTATCGTTTTTAAATCTTACTGCAAATTTTCTTTGCTATTAGTAATTACATATTAGAAGTATCTCATTCTAGTGCTGCCTTCTATCGTTATTATTTCTTACTAATTTATTGGTTTTGTGATTTTATGACTGGGTTGGGATTTTGGAACTGCCTTTGGGATTTTTGTATTGGTGTTATAGATACCTTTTATAAACTGTACTTTTTAGTACAATCTTTTTATTACTTTTTTGGACAGGATTCTATGTGAATTCAAGATTTACACAGTATATATTTTATTATACCTTGTGTTTTAATTAATCTAGTTTAGAATTGATTATATTTATATTGTTAATCATTTCTTTTTATCTTGTAATATCCTACTTATTACATTTTATTAGGTTTTACATGGACTTAGTTGTATATATTTATATATAAGCAATTATTTTATTTTTATTTATATTATTTATATGTGTTAATGCCATACTCTTTATATTACTTTAACTATTATGAATTATACATCTTATTTGATTTAGTGACTGGCAAATATATTTATTCTTGTTATTATATAATTTGATAAATATTGCCCGGTATTTTCAATTTTGTTGGGAATTGTTTAGACCGTTATCATTTTACCAACAGTGTGCCATGGATTGTTTTGGATATAATAATTGCCCAGCTAAAAATTATAACTTCAATAAATGTAAGAATAAAAATTGTAAAACCTGCCCATTTGCTTCTAACTCACAAATTACTAATCTACATAGTCATAAGACTTTCTGTAAAATTTTTAATTGCATCTACAAATTATCTTGTAATATATGTAATATATCTTATATAGGACAGACCAGTAATCCTATTCATCTACGTATGAATGTACATAGAGATCATGTTAAAAAATATATCCACAATAATAATTTTCTTCCTACTTCTAATAAAATCGAATATAAACACTTTGCTCATCATGGTTTTGAAAATATAACTATACATATTTTGGACATTAAAACAAATACTGCTGATAGATTATTCTTTGAAAACTTCTATATTAAATCACAATGTACTCTGTTTCCATATGGATTAAATCAATTATATCTCAATGGCAATATTGTTAAGAATAATTTTGTAGATAATAAATATTCTATTTTTAATCACCTTTTTTTTAAACCTCTTTTACATAATAGTAAATTGGCTAAACTCAAAAGATTTAAACGCGGTAAAGGAAGCTCCTCCCAATATGATTTTAAAGCGGAGATTAAAAGTATGCATCAACAATTCAATAACACATATCAATGGAAATTTATTAAATCATGGGTATTTGCAGTTAAGAAAAAACAATTAAACACAGTTTATGCTATTTTCTTAAAGTTAAATCTTACTAATGAACATTTTAATCATATTTTCTATGATTTGCTCATTACTAGATCAAAATATTTAAAAATAAAACTTAATCAATTTCATAATAATAACTGTTCTAATTCTTATTGTGTAATATCATTTAAGCATCCTATTTATAATTCCATAAACTTTAAGAATTTATTTAATCAATTTCATCATTTATTGCCTGTAAAGGATTTGAATGTTACTAAAACTTTTAAATATAACAAGCCTATTGGAAGAACCATTTTTAATTACAATGCAATTTCAAAATCTCTCTCAGTCGACATAGATTCCTCTACAAATTTAGATGGTGAATGTATTTGTAGTGTTGATAATTGTGCTGAATTTATAAATCCACACTTGGGTCATATAGTTACTGGAGACTTAGCCATTGTAAAAGAAAAATCTTTAAGAACTATAATGTCATTTGGCACTAAATTCAGGTTACCTTCATGTAATAATTCTAAACAAGTGTTAAAGTCAATCAATCTGGACCTTGATAAATTTATTTATGGATTAGCTTCTAAATATGCTCAGCCTTTAGAGGCATTTAATATGTGGAAATTTACTATTTTAAGATCTATTAAAAATACCATTTGTAGTATTAATTTATCTACATCTATATATAATATGGATAATATAAAGCACTCTGTTAATGATTTACATAGATCTTTTGTTATTACTTATGTAGATAAAGCCTCTAATAATTATGCTATTATTTGTAAAAAAATTCTATATTCAATATCTGCTAGATTATTTAAAAAATAATAGTCTATTTAAAATTGATTCACACTCTCTTAATAGTATCAAATTGAAAATTATCAATATGTATAGTGATTTAGATATTAATAATAAATTTTTGACATTTCCATATATTGTGCTTATACCTAAATTTCATAAAAATCCTATTAAATTTAGAACTGTTACTAGTGGTCATAATTCATACTCTACTACTGCTAGTAAATTATTACTAAATTATTTAAATGTACTAAATAGCAATTTACGAGATTCTGGTGATAGCTACATTATTCTAAATAACAGTAAGGAATTAAAAAATAAATTAAAAACGCTTGGTAAAATAATAGGATTTCAAACTTTTGATTTTAAAGATCTATTTAATAATATTAAGATCACTGATCTATATGATGTCATTTTAGCTTTATATAATGCTTATATTACTAATCATTCTAATCTTACTAAATTTACCAATTTTCCTAAGCTTCTCCATTTTGTTCATTCAATAATTATATCTTTCAAGGTAATAAATTATACTTACAAGTCTCAGGTGTTCCACTAGGTGGCTGTAGTAGCAGTATGTTAGCTAATTTATACCTATATCAATATGAAAAATTCTTTACTTCAACTGATTATAAAATTTATAGATATGTAGATGATCTGATTTGTCTTGTATTTACTGATAACTATGTCATAGATATAGATTTCTATCCGGATAATTTGGAATTAATACCTAATGAAACTTCTATTAGAAATAATATTTATTATTTGGATTTAAATCTAATTATAGAACCTGCTCATGGGATAGTTACTAAATTATATGATAAAAAAGATTTTTTTAAATTTAATATTAATAAATTATTACCTTTTAATTCCTGCAACTCGATTCAATTGTTTAGAAATATTATACTTAATCAACTTTTTAGAATTTATAGATTATCAGATAAAAAATTTCATGCTTTGCACATTAATAACCTCAAAATTACCAGTAAAATGTATCAATATCCTGCATATTTAGTAAATAGTATAGTTAATAAGTTTCGATTAGCCTAAAATTCTCATATTCTCCCCTTATTATCTTATTTTAGCCGTACTTCTTCATTCTCTTGAAATTATATTTTCATCTTTTTATCTTGAAGCTTTAACTGTTGAATAACTCATTTTATTTCATTTTATTGCTTTTGCGCAGTACAGTTTTTATTACTCTCTTTGGCAACAGCAAATCACATCTTTTCATTTTGGCATATGGCAACATTGGTCCAGTCATATTTTGCTCGTCATGGTTGCGCTGAAGAGGTGTGTTTTGAGGTATTTATGTTTCCTTTATTGTTCCAATCTATATGCTTGTCGTCCATATAACACAAGTTTATAGATAAAATCTATCTTGTGTTTCAGAAACAAGCATTTTTGTGTTCATTTCGAAGGGATATATGGACCCGAAGAGAATTTTTTCGAAATGAACTTATCGTAAGCCTAAATCTCCTCCATGTACAAGCTTTTTTGCTTGATTTTTTTGTTTTCTTATTTGCATTCCTCATTTTTGAAATTTGTTGATTGTCTTTGTCTTTATGACTTGCATTATGCTTTATTATTTCCTCTTTTTGTCTTAATTTCTTTTATTTCTTTGTATTTTTTAGAAAATTTTGGAATAGTGTATTATGAGTTACTACATACATTCTAACTTTGGATTTAATAATTTATATTTATATACATATATATATATATATATATATATATATATATACATATATATATATATATATATAATATATATATATATATAATATATATATATATATATATATATATATATATATATATATTTATATACATATATATATATACATATATATATATATATATATATATATAATATATATATATATATATATATATATATATATATATATATATATATATATTCAGTAATATATATATATATATATTACTGAATTTAAATGAATGAGATTGATCTCTTTTTAGAATAGAACTACTGGTAAATAATTTGATCAAATCTAATCACTAGAATTTTTTCGTAGTTTGAGTGTAGACCTTGGAGATTAAGAAATCTTAATGAGAAGAGCAATTACGAAGGATATTAATTATTGTTTGTAGTCTCTCTTGGTTTATGCACTCCTTTTTAATATGTCAGAAGTATAACGGCCAGTACTTCTCGACAAGTCTACCATACCTAGTATGAATTAGCCAGCTACAGTTAGAAATCTGCCAGTTTATTGCCTTAAATTATACACAACACAATTATTTCTTTAGATGTGAAAACCGAAATGTTGTTAAAGAAAGTAATATCTGCCACAAAAGATGAAACTGTTGCTTGTGATAGTAATACTTTCAATACATCCTAAGAGAAAGCAAGCCTGTGAAAATTAGGTGGCGACAATTGTTTCGAGGCAGTTTTGATTCATCAGGTCAAAACAGTATCTTTCTTGAATAACCGCTGAGAAATAACTGTCCAGCAATTCTTTCTTCGCGATTGTTTAAGAAAGACACTGTTTTGACCTGATGAAGATGGTTCAGAACTCCCTCGAAACAATTATTTTCACCTAATTTTTACATGCTTGCTTTGTTTAAGGAAATATTGAAAGTGTTGCTATTTTTTGTATCTTCCCTGCAATACAAATATGTAAAGGGAAGTATTATAATGGGGCTAAAAATCCAATCCTGGAATTCTGCACGTTTACTTCTGCTTATAATAGAAGTTTCTTCTTCTTCTTCTTCTTCCTTAACCAGACCGTCCGATCTAACCTATATTTTGTTATTATCGTTTCTGCATGTTTTGACGCAAATAACATCTATGATCCAGTGGGACCGTACTCTCCTTCCCCTACCACCAACCTCTCGGAAGGACTTACGGACCCACATGTTTAACGTGCCCATACACCGCATGAACACGGAGCCAGTTCGGGCAGGCCGGGGAACAATAGAAGTGTACAGGGGCTTGTGTCTGGTTCAAGGGAATAGGCCCGACCCATGGTCCGAGCTGGGATTGAATTTTCAAACACTGTTTCGGACTGAGTCAGACTCGGGCTTAGTTTTTAAAAAATTCGCGTCGAGACTGGCTGAACATATTTAATTAAAAAAAAATTTAAATGAATTTTAATAGAGTACATGAAATTATTGTGTTGATTTCAGCTATTTAAAGATAAATGTTTAAAGAAACATTTATCTTAATTCTTCGTACAAAATTTTCACAAATTCCGGTTTTTAACACATTTGAATACAAATCAGTTTGGGCCAGAACGGGCCGAGACTCAATGGTCTTCGGCAAGGGCTAGGCTCGATTTCTAAATCTGTAAATTCTTTCGGACTCTCACCGGGTTTAAGCACTGATTCTGTCGGGTTGGACTGGGTGAAAGTCCGAATATTAAGCCCGTGCAGACTTCTACTTTACAAGTGTTCACAAAGTGGTATGCAATCAGACCAGACATACTCAGGGCCCGACTTAGCCTAATTAGAACCCGGGGAAGACATCCCTCCGGGCCCCCCCTTCGTCTCTCGATATATATGAAATGAATAAAAATATTTTTCAAAAACAGAATTGCATTCTAGAACAAGGTGTACAATGTTCTTCCTTAACCAGACCGTCCGATCTAACCTATATTTTGTTATTATCGTTTCTGCATGTTTTGACGCAAATAACATCTATGATCCAGTGGGACCGTACTCTCCTTCCCCTACCACCAACCTCTCGGAAGGACTTACGGGCCCACATGTTTAACGTGCCCATACACCGCATGAACACGGAGCCAGTTCGGGCAGGCCGGGGAACAATATAATTTTACAGGGGCTTGTGTCTGGTTCAAGGGAATAGGCCCGACCCATGGTCCGAGCTGGGATTGAATTTTCAAACACTGTTTCGGACTGAGTCAGACTCGGGCTTAGTTTTTAAAAAATTCGCGTCGAGACTGGCTGAACATATTTAATTTAAAAAAAATTTAAATGAATTTTAATAGAGTACATGAAATTATTGTGTTGATTTCAGCTATGTAAAGATAAATGTTTAAAGAAACATTTATCTTAATTCTTCGTACAAAATTTTCACAAATTCCGGTTTTTAACACATTTGAATACAAATCAGTTTGGGCCAGAACGGGCCGAGACTCAATGGTCTTCGGCAAGGGCTAGGCTCGATTTCTAAATCTGTAAATTCTTTCGGACTCTCACCGGGTTTAAGCACTGATTCTGTCGGGTTGGACTGGGTGAAAGTCCGAAAATTAAGCCCGTGCAGACTTCTACTTTACAAGTGTTCACAAAGTGGTATGCAATCAGACCAGACATACTCAGGGCCCGACTTAGCCTAATTAGAACCCGGGGAAGACATCCCTCCGGGCCCCCCCTTCGTCTCTCGATATATATGAAATGAATAAAAATATTTTTCAAAAACAGAATTGCATTCTAGAACAAGGTGTACAATGTTCTTACATATTTAAATTATTGGCAACTTTCTTATCATTGCTAAGATGCCAACATGCTAAATTAGTGGTTAAATTAGCGGTTATTCCTTATACATCCTCAAAATGAATCTATATGCTGGAGAAACATATTGCGATGGCATAAATTTTTTTTAGGAAGTAGGCATTAATTTTTTGATGTTGCAATTGTTTATTTTGAAGCCCCTCTGATGTGAGGGCCTGGGACAATTCCCCCGCAGGCTATTGCGTTTGTCAGGTCCTGGGCATACTAAATTTCATTAAATTTGATTGTTTATTTGATTGATTTTTGAAGATTGTACCTGTTTTTGAAACTCCAAAAAAAAAAAAAAACTTATATTTCTCTTTTTCAGTCAAACAGATCATTCAAAGGCATTTGCTGGCCAACCCGAGATTCTTTTATGCTGTATTCTTGATTATTCATTTGGGACTTTTCAGACCACCATATGAACTATTTTCATGACATGTGCAGGTGAAGAGTTTTGATCGTCTATTTATTCTACATTTGAGATGGCCACGGATCAGTGTAACATATTGCTCAGGATATTTATTATCAACCTTTTCAATATTGCTCATCATTCATTGTTTCACTTTCATTGTAACTACTTTCAATTGTTTTAGCTATTCTTGTCACTTAAATAAATTCGTTTAATTTATTTCCTTGATAGAGTATTTGTTTTGATCTATAACGTAGTTATACATTTTTTTTTTTACTTTTAGCGTAGCTTTATATCTTTTAAGAGTAATATAATTTTGACCTATATCGTATCTTTTAAGTTTAATGTAATTTTGATATATGACGTAGCTGCACATTTTATAAGAGTATTGTAATTTTTACCTGTTATAACGTAGCTACGCATCTTATAAGCGGAATGTAATTTTTACATATAACGTAGCTACACATCTTATAAGCGTAATGTAATTTTTACTTATAATGTAGCTACACATCTTATAAGCGTAATGAAATTTCTACCTATAATGTAGCTGCATATCTTATAAGCGTAATGTATGCTAAGTGAAAATGGTGCAACATTTACGTCTTGCTTAGAATTTTTTGCTACGATAAACCAGAATTTACGACAGATTTTTTGACGAATTTTATTAAAACGATCTCGACTGAAAAGTAGCACACAGTATAGCATATTCATGCCGAAAATCAAACTTTTCTAGCAGTAAGTATTAGCTGCTAATTTAAAATAACCCAACATTGTGTTTTGCTAAGAAGTTTTCGCCAGATTTTGACGAATTTTAGGCAAATAATCGCACCTGAAAATTCGTATTGTATTGTCCATTTTATGCCGAAACTCAAAATTTTTGTGGTGGTATGCATCAGATGCTATAAGTAACAATTGCGCAACTTTGCGTCTTGATAAGAAAGTTCGCAAAATCAGAACAAACTGTATTCACTGGATAAATTGTCAATATTCACTATGTTCATTATTATCAAATGAGTAAATACATTTTAAATACTTTAACCAGAAATGCATGAACACCATTGGTAAGTATTCACTAGATAAATTATCGATTTTCTCTACGTTCACTACTATCAAATGTGTAAATACTTTGTACGTTGGCTAGTATTCACTAAATAAATTATCGATGTTCACTATTTTCAAATGAGTAAATACTTTGTAAATACTTTCACCCAAAAATACATGAACACCTTTGGTTAGCATTTACTAGATAAATATTTAAAATATTAAATTCATTTTTTTCAGGGAAGCGCTATCTTTCAAAATAATAGCGTGAATTATATGATATTTGGTATACTTAATTTAATCAGTAACAGCAAAAAGTCTATTGATGTTCATTGGGATCTAGTAAAATCAGCTTTAATTTATGTTATTATTTTCCCACAATATCGAAATTTGTGAATCTATAGTGAAAGACATGTGTAGGACATATCACATTTCTCATTAAAGTAGATACAAACTTTTGGGACATCCTGCAGATGAAAGATATGCTGACGCCAATTACGCATTGTTTGTGGAAGGATATTGTGCTATCAATATATTTTTCGTGAGAAAACCTGCTTGCCCTTGGGGGTCTCTATTCACATAGCAGCAAAACCCATCAATGCCAGTGTCCCAGATGGCTGGCGAGGTGAAACGACTAGTTAGTTAAATGACTAGTATACTTGAATATACCATGATAAAAATCTCTTTTCTTATTTAACATGGACTAGTCGTTCTGGCACTCCAAGGCCAACATGGAGTCTACAATAGAGATAGACCTCGAAATTCGAAGTACATATCTTATTAGTGAATCTTACGTGAGCAGAGTTGTGTATGTGAAATGAACAGAAAATTCATTATTTACCCTACAATGCTTAGCATTTAGTATGCGCAAAGAGAAAACGTGATAAAAAATCCGAGTTTTAGATTTTGAGGAATTTACACAATTTGAGCATACCTGAATACGAGACAATGATTTTTACTTTACCTGCAATCCATGGTAATGTAAGGTGTAAGTATTGGAATCGTGTCGAAAATCGCAACTCGACTTTTCGACGGATCTACACGTTTCGAGCACTAGAACTCTAGAAAACAGTTTTTAGCGTGACGTCTGTTTGAAAAAACAAAATCGGCTTTTTTCGCAAAATTTGCCCGCAAAAATCGTTAAAATCTCAAACAAAATAAATCTCAAATAATATGATGTATTAATTTAGCGGTTGTTTTATGCGGAATTTTTGACAACAACACGAATACTAACTAAATTACTTAATAAAGAATCGTTTTTGAGATATTTAAGTTTTCGTATTTTTGAGGTGGCGACGTTTCAAAAATGCGCCAAGTTGCCAAATGAGAAAGAAAGTGTATTGAAATTACAAATTGGATATATAATAAGAATCCGAGTCATTTTCAGTAGTTAAACTCAATTTAATGGATTACGAAAGAAACAATGAATTTGAGTTTGTCTGACCACATCAAATTTTTTATTTCAGATTTATCACATTTTAATCTTAGATGCTTTGTCATTTCAAATGTAATGCTCTTCGTGAAGAACGTCGAAAGCCCAGACCACCCGACTCGTCCGAGGACTTAGAGCAGCTTTTTGGATGGCCGGAATCACGTAACGAGAAATGTATCATAGGGTGGCAGATGGTGTACACTTCATTTTTGACGGAAATGTTAAGAATTTTTATTTTCTTTTGCATACTTATTTCGCACAATCATGTGAACTTTCGGACAAATATTCGGAAGGGAAATCTCAGAACCGGAAATGGAGATACGTAATGAATGCCCCTCTAGAATTCGATGCCGAAACCGTTTCAACCATCTAAGTTCTATCTATAGGCGATCTTGAGAAATAAATATCTCAAGGCATTTTTTTGAACCGGAAGTGAAAACATTCGGAAGAAGAAATACATAATAAACCCCCATTTCCCTCCGAAATTTAATGCTGAATCCATATCAGTCATCAGGCTAAACCATATTGTAGCAGATCCAAGAATAGATGTTCCAAGAAAAATGTAAATGTTTGAATCGGCAGTGACATCTCTAGAACCGGAAGTGAAAATCCTTAGTGATCTTCATCTCCTCCAAAATTTGATGCTAAATCCATATCAGTCATTTTATCTGTAGTCGTAAAAATTCTTAGGGAACCACTTTATTTCGTCTAAAATTTGATGCTGAATCCATTTAGCTATCATCTAAGCTTTTTCTATAGCCAGTCCTTAGAAATAGATGTTTCAAATAAAATGGAATTTTTAAAACCAGATATAGAAAAAGAACCGGAAGAGAAAATTCTTAGTTAGTCCCCCCCCCCGCCTCATTACCCTCCGGAATTTGATGCTGAATCCCAATCAGTGATCATCATCTGAGCTTTATCTAGAACAGATCCTGAAAAATAGATATTTCAAAAAAAAACTTTATAAAAACAATTGTTTTTCAAAATTATTGCCACCAATAAGCAATTTAAATGATCTTGGCATGCGCCAGTTTCCTAAAAATAGCCATTCCTGTGTTATGGGTCAGATATGCGTTTCTCCCCAAACAAACGTGTGTTTATTGTTGAGACTTATTTCGCTTAAAAGTATTATAAGCGAATAACACATGGAATTTCCCCATTCTTAAGTTTCTAACAAATTAACAATATCATATTTGATTGTAACAGTTCACGAGACTATCTTTCGACTTAGACCGTCTGACCTAAGGCTCCTAATATACAGGTTAACTACCAACCCCCGTGGCGACTTGTATTGGCTACGAGGAGGGCGGCGAGGTGACATATCCACCATCCAGCGAGACCACGACCCGGGGAGCAAGAGTCGGCCGAACCATTCACCGGACAGGGCGAAGGTTTCCCGTCAAGTCAAGAACCCAGTCGCCGAAGGGTCTAGAATCAAATCATAAAGGGCTTGCTTCTCTCCGCCACCTGGAAGCGTCTGCTTCAAGAACTAATCTACGTTAGCAGCTGTCCTATCCACAGATTTATTTCTCCACAGGAAGGGAGGATCAGGGCTATGAGGAAGCCAAGTTTCATACACAGCCATCTTGTGATGGACCCTCTGTGGGGTATTTTAAATATACAGGTTGACGCAACAGCCATTTTAACACCAACCAGTCTAGTCAGTTATCGTCTGCCTGTGCTATTTCGATGGCGTTCGCATGCTATGCAGCTGATATGTGATACTCAATTCAGCTATAAATGAGTGCTTCTGGTTTCAAAAAATTGCACCAATAATTCCAGAAAGTAGTCCAGAATATTTTGATTTTATCGAGATCCAGAGTAAAGGACGAAAAAGTAACGTTCTTTTCACCATGTACAGCCATCGCTTCAACTGGGAGTCAAGATGTTTGCTGCTGCGCCAGCCTGCATATTTAGGAGTCTTAATCTGACCTATTCGAGGTGTAAGGTATCTGTCTAGACTGTGCTACCCAGTTCAGACCGGAATCCAGTGGGGGGAGACATCCACAAGAACCGTACTCTCTTTCCTTTGCCACCAACCTCTTGACAGGAATTTCAGACTCACAAATTTAACGTGCCCGTACTCCGCGTAAACCCGGGGATAGTTAAATCGAACTCGAGTCCTCCGACTGCAATCCTAGTGCCACTGGGCTATCCCGTCTCAGTTCATAAGACATTCTTTCATTTTTTTTCGACCCAGATCGTCCAGGTTCTTGAGACTGGGAATGTGCAAGGTGTGAAGTTCCCAGGCAGGCCATTACTGTTAAAGGCAGAAGTTCTTGATGAAGTGAACGAGTATTTAATCCGCCTATTCAGGACATCTCTAAAACGGTTTCTTTTCAAACTCGACTGTCACCAGATTTTTCAAGTCTATGAAGTTTAGTTTTGGAAAACGGCATAGCTGACGCAAAACACATGAATGGCTATTTTAAGGTGGACAAATGCATTTCAAGGTCATTGTGATTGTTCGGTTGATTTTCAGTGCAGCAAGGGCCGGTGTTAGAACTTTGGTTGACTTTGAGAACAGCCAGGACCGATTGGACCGATTAAATCAATCGGGCCCCCGCTTCGAGAAGGTCCCAAAGATTTAAATATTTACAGTATCAATAAAACAATATAATATCATTAACATGGGTTTTATTTGATGATACTGATTTTAAAGTACAGTTTTTTGATTGTACTGATTTTAAAGTAAACACAATATAAACAAGAAAGATCAATCATGCATAAAGCATTGATTATGAAACACTTTCCAATTGAAATGCAATGTTATTTAAACATCTCTGAAATGCGATATATTCAGCGGTTATATTTTTAAAAATTATCACAATACTACAATAATTTATTATATTTGAAAACTTCATCAAAAACAAATGAACTTTATTCAAATAGCATCATCGAAATATGAATCGCCTGGCTCTCTATATAAAAGCAGTGAATATTTCAATCATATTTTTTTTCCATTCCTTTCATTGAGCGGCGATATTTTTCAAATTATCACAATACTGCAGTAATTTATTTTATTTAAAAACTTAAAACCATGGAGGTAAAATTGCTTTCTAATTCCATGCTTAAAACTTCATCGAAAAATCAATACTATAGAATCGTTCTCTATGTAAAATCAATGAATGTTTCATTCATATCAGCTGCATTGCAGACTCCAGAGCTAAATAATTTTGTGTTAAAGAAATTCAGCAATTCTTATACAACTCATCTTACAGCTTGATGGGTTTTCATCCTCCATACGCGAAAATTAGGGTTCGTTGTAGAAATAATCAAAGTTTGATGACCATTTAAACTAAAAAATATTGTAATTACGTTGGCGCGGTATATAGATGCACAGAAAAAAAATAAGAAATAAAGCGGCTTTAGGACGGAGGCAACACTAAATATAAATTAAAAAGAACTTTAAAAATCACGGTTTTGACACAAGATGCATGCCATATTTTATTTTGAAGTGGGTCACGTGATCTCTTCATATAATATGGGTGCAATTATTATTTTAATTTTTATTTAAAAAATTACCGAACATACTTTGCTGAACATTTTTGTTATATATATTATGGGATAATTTGAATATTTCCTAAAATTTTTGAAGCAATTTGTGAATTTCAAATTCGCTTAAAAAATGTTTGAAAAATTAGGCCCCATAGGGTTCAACGTATTTCATTTTTTCAACCGGAGTTCAATCCAAAACTAATTGGGTGATATTATTCATTTACATTCCCATATATCCCACAGACCATCTCAACAACATACTAAAAATTCATTTTGACAGTCATTTTTACGGCAGTTATCTTGCGAACGGACAGACAGACAGACAGAATGAACAAAGTCATAAATACTTTTCAACTATGTTGTAAAGTGTTAATAATTAATTTAAGTATATTAAATCGGATAATTTTAAAGGTCGTAGTTTAAATTCGTTTTCTTGAGAACACAAATGGATCTGTATTTGGCAGCACATAGTATATTTGACATATTTGAATTTTTCGAATATACAACAAAGCCCACCTATAGCGAGCTTTGATGAAGCGAAATATCGGTCATTACAAATTTTTTCTGGTACATTGGATGTGAAATACTTTTATAATGTTAAGCGTATCGTTTATAGCGAACGATTAAAATAATTACCTGTACGTCGGATATTGAGAAGTTTTCGACCTGGAAGAGGTAAGTAAAATATTTTAATGGAACTTTTTGAAGCAAAAGTAAAATCCCAAGAGTAACAATTAGTTTCGGTAGCAAGGATTCATTCCCAGATACGTTGAGCCTAAACACTTTCCTAAACACATCTCTTGATACGCTGAGATAGCTTAAACACATGAAGATTGTCTGGGAATTTTTAGATGATGCCTGGCGTGTATTTTGATCCGCAAATAGAGAAAAGCTGCTGAAAATACTCGTATTCTGTGTTTTCAGAAGAAATCCTACAATCCTTTCTTTCCGATCTTATGTATGAAGGTTATTCAATGTAGAATAGGTCATGGGAAAAAGGAGTTTTCCAAGGAGATCTTACTTTTGTGGATTATGATGTAAGCAATGATTGCGCTGAAACAGAAGTATGAGAGACCGATAATGTTCATTATTACTACAGTTGTTGATAGTACGTTTGATAACATCAAAAGGGAAGCATATATGAAAAATTGCTGTGGAAAGCCTCTAAAATTTGCATTATTATTTCGAAACCCACACCGTAAACTGCAGTTGCAATGTAAATGCAATAGGAAAAGTTCTATGCAAATATGTTAAATATATCAAAAATTGCTGTGGAAAGCCTCTAAAATTTGCATTATTATTTCAAAACTCACACCGTAAACTGCAGTTGCAATGTAAATGCAATAGGAAAAGTTCTATGCAAATATGTTGCAAGTTCAAATGTTTAAAAGAAAATTGCAGATTTTTTTAATGCAAATAAAAGAGCAAAACATTTCAACTTAATTATAATGATTTTTGTTTCACAATATGCAGGCAGATAAGTCATTCTTATTGTTTATCTCATACCTAAACTTTTTATCGGTTATTGCGAAGATCGGTTATAATGAACATTTAACCTGTCCCTTGCGACTTCGCTATATGCGTGCTCCACTGTATTTGGTAGCGTCAGCAGGACTGCATTAAATCTTCACTTACTTGTTATGTATTACTATTTTGATTCGGGAAACAATAGCATCTTGTGGTTATGTGTCCTTTGCCGCAAATATGACATTTTATCCTGTTGTAATATTTTTTCTTACATACTTCTATTTGGATTTTGTGTATTTCCTTTGATTTTTAATGTTTATCACCTCATATACTTTAGTTTGATTGAAGTTTCTAATTGATTTTCTAAGATGGTTTGCTTTACAATTGATGTTTCCTGATGACCAATGTTATTTACCACCTCATCCTCATCGTTCAATGCGATTTCTATTTTCTTCAATGATTTTTGCTTTTTTGAACTTTTTAGACGATTGTTTACGCGATCTGAATTTCTGATATAAAGTTTCCAGAAATTTGGTGAATTTTATTTTGCCAATGAATGTTAGGAGTGGAGTTTTCACAGTTTGGCTCCTGACTCGTAATTGGTCAATTGGCTTATATCTCATTAGATGGTCTGATGTGAGATTTCTAATGGCCCTTATACAAGCCCTTCCTCTGTTCCCTGGGGTACAGCTAGGGAAAGTTGTTTTGGCATCTCAGTACTTGAAGACATCGTAAATATTATCATTAAAGTGTCCTGCTTTGAATCTCCAATAATGTATTTTTCTAGGCTAGCTGGCGCTTTCATTTATGCGCTGCCACTCTCTCGAAATTTCTTCTTTGAAAATTAATTAGTTTAACATAATAAGAAGGAATGATTTTCTTTAAACTTAATTGAATAAAAACATATTAAAGATCAACCACATTACAGGATCAATTGAACAGTCGAGTAATATTGTCAGTAGAATGCGAGAGAAAACAACACACACACACACACACACACACACACACACATATATATATATATATATATATATATATATATATATATATATATAGTTGCACATCAAGAATGAAGTATAGGATGGACCTGAAATGTTACTGATGGAAGGATACAGATGAATGATATACATGATCACAAAAACAGCTCAGCAGAACACGTACAGAGGGAGCTGCGGTACACAGTCCGGTCATCCTCAATAACGCATCGCACCGCCTCATGCTGCGATACAAGCAACAATACGGTCCGGCATGGTGTCGAACATACGCCTGATATCCTGAGACAGACGAGCCCACACCTGTTGGACTTACGTTCCAAATCCCGAAGATTGTGGCAACGAGGCAGCTGGCGTTTCAACTGGTCCAACACATGCTCGGTAGGGGACAGGTTAGGGGAGCCGGCAGGCCATGAAAGTATCTGGACATGACTTAGGCAGACCTGGTCGACCCGAGCCGTATGCGTCCGGGCATTATCCTGCTGGAATTGCGCACCTGGAATCCTAGCAACGAATGGGAGTACATGGGGCCGTAGAATCTCATCCCCGCACCGCTGGACTGTCAATGTTCCAGGTACCACTACTAGAGCGAATCGGTTGTCGTAGGTCAGCTCCCCAGACCATGATGCCTGCAGTGGGGCTGGTGTGACGCTCGGTAACGAGGTTGGGATTGTGGCGTTGTGCAGGGGAACTCCACACCCGGACACTCTGATCATCGGTCCCCAAAACGAAGCAGCATTCATCGCTAAACACCACACATCGCCAATCTGTGGCGTTCCACGTTGCTCTGGCTCGACACCACTACAATTGGAGTCGCCAATGTTCCCGTGTTAACGGCAGCACACGTAAGGGAGGCTGGAATCACAGGTTCGTTTCCTTCAGGCGTCTAGATATGGTTCGAGGGCACACAGGAGCCGCTAAGTGTGCCTGTATCGCGGATCGGGTCGCCGTGGATTCTATACGTGTCTGCCGCACGATCATTCGATCCTCTCTATTCATGGTATGCCTGGTCCGTCCAGAGCCGGTCCTCCGTGTCTGGGTGGCATCTCGTGATCAGTGCTCTCAACACCGTCGGACGGTATAGTCCGAACGATCCACGTGACGGGCTATCCGGCGCGCTGACCATCCTGCGGTTTTCAGTCCAATGATCAGGCCTCTCTCGAAGTCCGCCAGTTGCGTATATCGACGTTTTTGACAACTACCCACCATTATTTTCACTCCGCACTCGTGCTTGCGTCGAGCGAAGCTTCTAGCATTGATGGGGCGTCGACTACAAGCTGGTTTGAAAGGTCGCTGGCTCATGTTTGCAGCGCCACTCACGGGTTTACGGTCATGCGCAATCACGCCAGACTAGGATCATTTGCATACCAGCCCGCCCTCTACCTATTTACATCATTTCGCGGTTGTATCATGTTTTCTTCTTGGTGCGCAACATTCATTGTCCGTGAGTATATATATATATATATATATATATATATATATATATATATATATATATATATATATATATATATATATATATATATATATATATATATATATATATATATATATATACTGGCTTCCAAAAGTTAAGCATGGGCGGTAAAATCAACAAAAATGGTAAAGTAAAGCTTTGATTAACTCAAAATTGTACATGAAGGTAGAAAATGTGTTTATGCATTAAAAAAACAAGAATTATGTACAAAGATGAAAAAAATATTTACTTTTCGTAAGTTATATGATGACGTCAAATTTGGGTCATTAACAGAATGATGTTTAAATGCAAACAAACCAAACAAAACTTACATTAATATGGTATGTGACCACCCCGGACTTTCACACAAACGTTTCAACGATTTTTCATGCTTTCAATGAGGTGATCAACCATCGCAGATGCGAGCAATGGCTATTCCTCCAATAGGGCAGTTTCCAACTATCTGAGACTGGCTGGAGGAGGTAAACGTGCAGAGACAGCACGCCCGAGGGTATCCCAAAGATTTTAAATTTGATTAAACTTGGGGGAATACGCCGGCAATCCATACAAGAAATTCCCCCACTTTCCGGGTATTCGTCAACGATGTTAGCTCGATGGGGACGGGCATTATCGTTCTTTCTCGATATCACTGTCTTTTTACCATGCTCTATTCACCGGAACTGGATGGTCTGATCGGATCCCTTCCCCCCTGGGAAGACTCCTGTATTGTTTCTATCTCGGGGAAAGAGAGTAATGACTGGTATCCTATCAAAGATGTATTGGATTACTTGCAGGATTTTAAGTCATTCTGTTCCGAAAAAAGGTCATCTCATTTTGCGAGGCCCTTAAGGGATAGTTAATTGCACAGTTTATGGGATCCTTGAAAGACCTGATAATTAGGCTATGTGATTCTTATGCCCTGAAAAGGGAGGGGGCTGGAGACTAATATTGAAGAGGGTAAGACTCGAAATAGTGAACTTGCTCAATTACACGGACTGATACGTGAAAAGGATCGTGTATTAAATCTACTGAGAGATAAAAACTTGGTGTTGAATCGATTGAAGACTTGACAAGTGATAAATTTCCGGAGGCCTATGATGCTATGGTTAAAACGATAGAGGGTTTAAAGGAGCCTTGTTCTCCTGAAGAGGAAGTCAACACGTTGAGTCTGAAAGAGGCTTTGAAACAAAAAGATAGATTCCTAGGGGAATACCGCACTAAACTGCGTAGTGTCGAAAATGTGAGAGTGGATCGATTGAAGACTTGACAAGTGATAAATTTCCGGAGGCCTATGATGCTATGGTTAAAACGATAGAGGGTTTAAAGGAGCCTTGTTCTCCTGAAGAGGAAGTCGACACGTTGAGTCTGAAAGAGACTTTGAAACAAAAAGATAGATTCCTAGGGGAATACCGCACTAAACTGCGTAGTGTCGAAAATGTGAGAGGCTGGCTATCAGGAGGAAGTACAGTATCTGGAAACAAACCCACCGAGGCTGAAAGAGCTCACAATGAAGCTAAGGTTAATGCAACTGACTCCAGACGTCTCCTAAATAAAAGAACTAGTATAATGGAAAAATTGAAAAAGAATTAGTTGAAAAAGATGGAGAAATACAGGATCTGAATTTGAGACTTGATCTGATTAAACAGAGAGCCCAGGGACTTGGAGTTAGTATGGAGGGATGACTGGTGCGGAGAGTGATGGCTTTGGAGACTGATGCGGGGAGTGCCGGCGCTATTTTGCGTTCTGCCGGGGGAGGGGAGGACAAAAACCAACTGATTGAAAATACTATTGTTGAAGATGATGATACTGGGATATCTGTTTCTGCCCCCCCTGGCGAATCTGAATTCTTAGGTGCTCTTAGATATCTTCTAGATAAGATCACTGTGGATGATTTGAGACATTGTTTCCTCTCTGAAGACCATGCCATACAGCCTGGGGTCCTTGCTAGGGATATATTAAATAAGTTAGGTTATTTTATGGTGAATACAATGAACGATGGTTTCTCCAAAACCATGCAAAAAGAGTTGGTGAAGATATACAACCTCTGGTTGGTTGTTTATTAATAACTTCAAGAACTCTTGGGTTTACTAAGGCTGCCCCTGGCAAAATGTAAAAAAAAGAATGGATTAAATTCTTCAGCCCTGGGTGTGAACCTTGGTGGGGCTCATATTCCTGGGCAGGATTCTCTTGGCGGCCAAACTGAACTCAGGGATGCACTCGAGGAATCTAGGGCTTTCTTGCAGAAGGTTGGAGAGACTTTGGCTCCCCAATGTGAACTACTGAACGAACTTTTGGATAATTTAAAGGGTTCACTTGCTGTAATGGATAAAACGGTTTCGGCCCTGGCACATAGGGCTCCTTCTGATGACCTTGTCTCCCGGGTTTTGGATGGGGAGGCTGTTTCTTTGCCTCCTTGCCCGGACCCCCTGGATGCTTGTTCCTTCCTTGTTCAGCCCCTTGGTGTTTCTTCCTTTCGAGGTACTTTGAATTTTGTCAGGAATGGGATTTCCTTTGGCGAGAATGGCATAGGAATTGAGAAATACTTTGGTGCTGCGACGGGTGGCTTGGTTATTGTGGTGAAAGCTATGCAGCAAGTTGATACCTTAAAGAATTGTCTTTTGAAAATACCTGGCTTTGTAGATAAATATGAGTTTGGCCCCTTTAGACGTAGAAGATCAAAAATTATAGTCTTTGGTGCCGACGAGAATCTCGGATCAGAGGAAGTACTGAATGGTATTTTGAATCAAAATGACTGTTTCAAGAATGGAGACGACTTGAAGATCTGTTTTAATATAAAGGCCAGAGGGGGACGGCATTGGGTCCTGGAGGTTGCCCCCGGTTTGTTTAAAGAGGTTATTAATCTTGGTCGCCTTTTCTGTAGAATGGGACGTTCCCCTGTTCGAGAATTTAATAGCGTACTTCTTAATGCATGAAATGTGGCCGTCTGGGTCATACCAGTACGAGATGTGCAAGGGACCCACTTTGTCTTAAATACAGCGAGGTACACGTAGGCGGGGAATGCCCAAATAGGGAAAGGTGTATAAATTGCCATGAGGTCAATGCCAAATTTGGCTTAAATTTGGATGAAGGTTACTCCTGTCGGTATAGGTGCAGCCCGCGTTTTCTGAGGAGTATGGAGGCCTCTCGTAACTATGTTGATTATGGTGGGTAAGCGGTCTTTGTAGGTGGATTGGAATATTTGGTTGTGAATTTGGTTTTGGACACTGGTTTGAGATAAGTTTGTTAATATGGACTTTGTAAATTGGATTTTTCCCCCGACCGTGCTTTCTACCCTTTAAGCCCTTTGTTGGTAAGGGGCACGGTCTGGATAGCAAAAAAAAAGTCTGCCTTATTGATAATTTTATATGGACCCGACTTAAGTTTAACACTCACTCTTCTTTTCATATTGAGATCCAGGAACAGGACATGTTAAAGTTGTTAAAGGATGTTTTATAACCAAATTTTTTGGCAAACTTAATGATAAGTAAGTTTTTCAAGAGGGTCAAATAAATGGCCTTGAAGAGAATGCCGAGAAGTGACCACCTGATAAGTCAGCGGTCACTGGTGGATATGTTTTAAATCGTGACATGAAAATTTATTATCAGAATGTTAGGGGTCTTCGGACAAAAACAAACAAACTTTTCTTATCTACGTTGGCCCCAAACTATGATATAATTTGTTTTACTGAGGCTTGGCTCTGTGAAAGTATAAGAAGCTCAGAACTTTTTGATGGCTGATATACAATTATACGTGGAGATAGGACAAACATGGATAATCGAGATCTATGTGGAGGGTGTGTGTTGATTGCACTCAATTCTAACATTGTGTTCAATGAGTTACTCAGGGGTGAAGATCAATGAGAATCTGTTTAGTTAAAGATGGATTTAGCTTTTGGTAAATATTTGTTTCTCTGTGTGGTATATATTAAACCTGCTTCCAATTTTATTATGTATGACAAATTTTTCAATCTGTTTGAAGCAAATTTTGTTTTTTTTAATCATTGCATTGTTGTCATGGGTGATTTTAATTTACCTGGTATTGTCTGGCTTTATGTCAAAAGAAGTTAATCACACTAATACTGAAATGTTAATTCTGAATTTTTTTAAATTTGTATGAGCTGAATCAACTGAATAACGTTTTGAATATTAATGACAGAGTTTTAGATCTGCTTATTTTAGGGTATAATGAATGTATTTTAAGTATCAAACGAGCAGGTACTGATGATATTTTACTTCCTGAAGATGTTCACCATCTCTCTATCATTATAACTCTTGTTAATACTAAGATTCCAGAGTCAAGGTTACTGGGAGGCCGCTTTCTGATTGTATGCGATACGATTTTAAAAATGCTGATTTTGAACTCTTGTATAAAAAGTTGAGTAATGTTAATCGGAATTTCTTAATTTATTTTAATAATATTGACTATGTGGTTAGTGTTTTTCATTTTCATCTTTTTCAAATTTTCGATGTCTGTATTCCTAAAACTTTTTCTAGAAGCAATAACTACCCATCCTGGTTTAGTCGTGGCACTATACGCAATATCAGACTGAGGGACAAGTTTCGTAAAAAGTATAAACAGCGTGATCTGACATATGACCGTATACATTTTAAATTACTTAGAGCTAAAATTAAGACAGATATCAATCGTGATTATAAACCATATGTTAGATTTGTTGAATCCTCTTTTAAAAGCAATCCTAAGCGTCTTTGGTCTTATAGTAAGTTTAAAGATAAGATTTCGTGCAATACAATGAATTTAAATAATGCTGTGTATTCCACTGACAAAACCATTGCTAATGCTTTTGCTGAGTTTTTTGTGCTAATTTTATTGTCAGTACCCTTTTTGATGCTGATTCGCTTCCGGCTAATCATCACGCGAGAGATATTTCTGGTGCTGTGAGTGTTAATCATGTAACTTTGAAAGATGTTACAGATGGTATTAATAGACTAAAGGGTTCTGGCTCATTGGGTTTTGATGGTGTACCCGCTTATATTATAAAAACTTGTTCCACATATCTTGTGTATCATTTACTCATTATTTTTAACCTGTCCATCAGTTGTAATATTTTTCCAGATAAATGGAAGAGATTTAGAATTGTTCCTATTTTTAAAAAGGGTGACAATATCGTATTGATAACTACAGGCCCATCTCTATTATTTCTCCATTTGTTAAGGTTTTTGAGTTTGTTTTGCATAGGTACATCTAAAGTTAAGTTCGGTCTTTTATTTCTATCAATCAGCATGGTTTAATGAGAGGTAGGTCTACTCTTACTAATCTTCTTTGCTTTAATTCGTTTGTGATTGATGCCATTAATTCTAGGGGTCAGTTGGATGTTGTTTACACTGATTTTTCGAAAGCTTTTGATCCGGTTGATCACAGTATTTTGATTCATAAATTGAAGAGTATTGGGTTTTGTCCTAATTTGGTTATGCTTTTAAAGTCCTATTTAACTTCTAGGTTTTCATGTGTAAATTTTGGTTCTTGCTTGAGTAGGGAGTTTTCTGCTTCTTCTAGTGTGTCCCAGGGCTCTGTTTTCAGTCCCTTGTTATTTATTATTTTTATTAATGATCTTGCTGATTGTTTTAAAAATTGCCTTTTTTATGCTGATGATTTGAAAATTCTATGTCCTATTTTTGATGCGGTTTCTTGTAATAATATTACTCTGTTTTAGCTAGAAAGTTCTCTATTACTGATATTGGAGTTATTTATAAGTCCGATTTCTCCTTTTATCTTCATATTTCTATTATCTGTTCTAAATCCTATAGAAAACTGGGTTACATTAAGAGAATTACTCAGGATTTTACAAATCAGGATATCATTATTGTTCTTTTTAATGCCTTGGTCAAGCCTGGTCTTGAATGTGCGTCTGTGGTGGGGAAGCCTTTTCATGCCGTTCACTCAAACAGGATCGAGATCATTCAAAATAATTTTTTGAAGTATCTTTATTATAGGAAAATTCGCATTACTTGTTATGCCATATCCGCTACTTTTCTACGTGATTTGTTTGGTTTAAAAAGCTTACAGAGCAGAAGGGATTACACTTTATTTTCATTCTTCAGGGGTCTGTAGGGCGGCCGAGTTGATTGTTTCCCTGTCTTGGGTGGAATTGGGTTTCTTGTTCCTCAGTATACAACCAGGAGCATTAATTTATTTGCTGTAAAGAATTTTAACTCGAATATTGGGCGTAGTTGTGCAATTACTAGTTTTTGTAAATTATACAACAATTTCCCTGATTATTTCGATATTTCTTATTCATCGGAGATGGATTTTAAAAAGCAATTGTTGTAAACATCTTGTATTTTATTGTATTTATTCATGTGCATCTGTTTATGAGGATTATTTGTTGTTAAGGGCTTGTTTTCTTTTTAATGTATTTTAACTTTTTAATGTATTTTATAATGTTTTAATCTGTATATTTTGAATGTATTTTTATTCCTGCATGCTGTAACTGGGACTACATCCTGTAGCTCTCTCTTGCAGTCTTTTTCAAAATAAAAAAATAAATAAAAATAAAATATATCCGGACAGTCAATCGTGATTGGCTGTAACATACGATATTTGCATACTGCCATCTACATCCGCAGCGATTTTTAGCCACTCAAATTCAAATATGCTTTCGAAAAATGAAAATTTGCATTGCGTGCTTAACTTTTGGAAGTCAGCTTATATAAATTCGAAAGTATTGCTGACTTTGCTGGGAAAAAAGCAAGAATAGTTTCTATTCAATAACTTTTTTTTTCAAATATATTATAAATACTCGTAATTATTAATTCTTGTGCATTTTCAATATAAATTAGTGTTTTTATAAATAAAAACTAAAACACTGTAATTTGTATATTCCTTAGTCTAGCTAGCATGATGAGAAAATAATGCAACCAAATACAGATTTGCCAAAACACAGTTTTGGTATATATATATAAAATATATGCCAATATACCTGTACTATTATATTCTCGTAGATTAGAAGATATACCAGTGCATTTGTAGAAGATTACTCGCACAACGTATAATATATGAGTTTAAGCAATTTTTGTCATAATAAAACAATGGCATAATAATTTGAAAATATTAATAAACTCTGAATCAATAATCCCAGAAAATATCAATAATAATAATGTTTGAACCTGAAGATCGTAATCGATAGTATCCAGTCAAAAATGTAATGTCAATGAAATTAATTTTATATACATATCTTTATTATTCAAATCGGAAAAGATTTAATAAAAATCATATGCCGTATAACACATTGGATTTACATTCGCTGCTAAACGACATGATATCATTTGCTTCAAATAAATTGATGGAAATCATATCGTCTGAATAATGCTATCTCCATGGAAGGTTTGGCGAATTTTCGTCAATTTAGCGATAATTTAAAAAATGGCCAAATTTATCGCCAAGTGCGACTGTAGAACTGATAGTTCCATTTTGCGACAAATTGACGAAACATCATCACAATACTATCCCTTAACAAAACACAATTGATTGCATTTATTAAGCTCAATTTTATCAATTTCATGATATTTTTATGGATTTACAAACATTTTTATCAATTGGGTGACATTTTAAAAATTCGCTAAATGTGTTATTAAGTAGGATGGATGGACTGACTACCGAAACATCATGTCAGTACTCTCTTCTAAAAAAACAAATTTAATTTCATCGATTTGCGTCGTTTTTATCAATCCGGCGACATTTTCGCCAATTTCGCAAAGTTTAAGAAAAGTTGCCAAGTTAGTGATATTCCGCCAAATTGTAGCTCCGAATTTGCAAATCTGAAGAATAAAACATCCTGATCCCGTTTGTATATACTAAATGAAAACACTAAAATTGTATTAGATATACCCGTTCTACTCATTTTCTGTTTCAACAATCTGATAAATGAATTTATTGGGTAAACACAATATATGAGTTTATTAGCTAAACGCAATATATAAGCTTAAAAACTCTTTGCTAAAATAAATGAAAATGATGAACGCAGTCCGCAATTAATATAATCAAAAGAAAAATCAAACCGTTCATTTATAAAATATATTTTTATATCCATTTATTTATTATTCAAATTGAAAAAATAATAAAAATTAACTGATTGTGTTTAATTATTTGTGCTTAATTGTGTTTCTGAACAACATGATATAAGATGGAATCTTCCTCATAAACTGCGAAATTAAATAATCATTTTGATTACTTTATACTTTTCATTGTTGAGTAAGCATGTGAAAGCATGTGAAAAATAAACCATGGAGATAGATTTTCCATTTAAATTAATGTTTCAAACAATTCATGCTTTGAGATAGTGACTAATTAGCGCAAAAATCTTCCCCCAACCTCAGAGATAACGTTTTAATTCACTTTTACGTTTCAGACGAACGATTTTCAACCTTTTCTTTTAGATAAACCACGGAGTTAGAGAGTAGAACTCTTCGGAAAAAGCTTGGTTTTTCATTAATATCTCAACAACCCCTGGTTTAAGAAAGTCGTAACTTGAATTTAATTTACGGGGAGCTATTTTAAGGTCATCTACAAAATTTCATTAAATTCGGTTTAGCCGTTCTCCCGTGATGATGAGACAAACGAAAGTTTTGTTTCTTACTAATATCTCGAGAACCACTGTTCATAGAAACTCGAAACATGGACTAAATTTTAAGGGGGCTATTTCCAGGCTACTCAGAAAATTTCATCAAATTCGGTTAAGCCGTTCTCCCGTGATGCTGGGACAGACAGACAGGCAGATTGATTTTTAATTTTATTAACACTTTACGACAAAGTTGAAAAGTGTTTATGACTTTGTTCATTCTGTCTGTCTGTCTGTCTATCTGTCTGTCCGTTAGCACGATAACTGCCGTAAAAATGATTAAATCAAAATGAAATTTTAGTATGTTGTTCAGACTCTCTGTAGGACCTAAGGGAATATAAATGAAAAATATCACCCAATTAGTTTTAGATTGAACCCGGGTTGAAAAAATGAAATACATTGAACCCTATGGGACCTCATTTTTCAAACATTTTTTAAGCGGATTTAAAATTCACAAATTGCTTCGAAAATTTTAGGTAATATTCAAATTGTTCCATAAAATATATAAAAAAAATTCAGCAAAATATATTCAGTAGTTTTTTAAATAAAAATTAAAATAATAATTACACCTCTTATATGAAGCGATCACGTGACCAGGATATGAAAAGATCACGTGACCTACTTCAAAATAAAATATGGCATCCATCTTGTCTTCATCGAAAAAAATCGTCATCGAAAAACTTCATGGAAAAAAATCGTCCGTCTCTCTGTAAAATCAATGAATATTTCATTCATATCAGCTATGCAGACTCCATGGGCTAAATAATTTTGTGTTAAAGAAATGCAGAAATTCTAATACAACTCATTCTACATATTTTGCTGTTTACATTTTACATAAGTAAAAAATAGGCTTCGTTGTAGAAATAATCAAATTTGGATGATCATTTAAACTCAAATATATTGTAATTGCGTTGTTTCAGCATGTAGATGCACAGAATTTAAGCAAAAATAAAGTGGTTTTAGGACGGATACAGCACTCAATATGAATTAAAAAGAACTTAAAATATCACGATTTTGAGACAAGATGGATGCCATATATCATTTTGAAGTTGGTCATGTGATCTTTTCATTACATGGTCACGTGATCGCTTCATGTAAGATGTGTAATTATTATTTTAATATTTATTTAAAGAAACTACTGAATATATTTCGCTGAATTTTTTTTTTTATATTTTATGGAACAATTTGAATATTACCTAAAATTTTCGAAGCAATTTGTGAATTTTAAATCCGCTTAAAAAATGTTTGAAAAATTAGGTCCCATAAGGCTCAATGTATTTCATTTTTTCAACCCGGGTTCAATCCTAAACTAATTAGGTGATATTATTCATTTATATTCCCATAGGTCCTACAGACCGTCTGAACAACATACTAAAATTTCATTTTAAATAAGTCATTTTTACGGCAGTTATCGTGCTAACGGACAGACAGACAGACAGACAGATAGAATGAACAATTTTTAGGTGATATAAACCGGTATACTGCTAGTGTTACATAAAATTAACCCGAGTTCCGTTCTCTTTGAAACTCTCTGTATTTTAACAAATATGTATGACAAGTTACTCATCCATCGGCCCTGGAACTACACCAGGGGCGGCAAATAGGGGGCGCGGTCGCGCCCCCAAATTTTTCTTATTCTGGACCAAAACTGAAAAGGCGTAAAAAAATTCCAAGCGAATTCGGTGAAAATAATCCCCATGATGACGTTAAATCATATCATAGAATCAATATTCGATATGAAATTATAGATTCAGTATCTAATGAAATTGAGACAAGATTTAATGAGAACAATATATCCGTTTTGTTTGCCCTTAGTTCAGTATTATCCTGATCAGATGTCGGAAAAGAAAAGGAAAAAGTTTCAACCATATGCAAAGTATATAACTTCCAGAAAGAGGAATTGCTATGTGAATTGCGACTGTTTTATTCAATGCTGAAAAATGTAAACATAGACCATCCCAATTTTAAAAGTCGCCTGGATTATTTCAAAGGGTGGATTTTAAAAAATGTGTTTCCTGTCATAACATTATTAGTTAAATTGTTTTTGACTGTGCCAATCAGCTCAGCCAGTTGTGAAAGGTCTTTTTCGTGCCTCAGGAGGTTGAAAAATTATTTTCGCAGTACAATGGTACAAGGAAGACTCTTATCTTTAGCTATATTAGCTATAGAACAAGATATACCACTGGATTATGATGATACTGTAACAAAATTTCCTCTGCATCCAGACTCTAAGAAATGGCTTTTAAAACTTCAATAACAGGTAAATAAATATAGATATTTGTATTTAGAAAAATTATGTTAACAACAATTATGTTAACACAATTATGTACCAAATTATGTTAACACAATTATGTACCAAATTATGTTAACAACAATTATTTTCCTCAACATCAATTCAATTTTGTGATCCCTCTCCCCCCTGCGCCCCCCCTGTTAACAAACATTTTATTTATTTCATATTGTGGATTTTCATACAAATCTCGCACCCCCAAATGAAATGCTGAAACGCCGCCCCTGAACTACACTGTTGTTGTTGTTGAGACCCAGACCGTCCGACCTACCAGAAAGGTGTAAGGTAACTGTATGGACGGCCGGGAAGTGCCACCCAATTTAGACCGGAACCCAGTGGGGGAGGCATCCACAGGGACCGTACCCTCCTTCCCCTACCACCAACCTCTCGGAAGGACTTACGGACCCACATGTTTAACGTGATCGTACTCCGCATGAACACGGCGGCATTTTTGTGGTAGTGTGCAAATCTAGCGCGCAAACCACGGGGATACCGCACCCGAGATGGCCAACAGCACGCGGTGTTCCGAGGTGGTCACCCACCAAGTACTAACCGCGCCCGATGCTGCTTGACTTCGGTGATCTAACGAGAACCGGCGTTTTCAGCCTGAACTACACTGTGAAACTATACTCCCAGGTGTCCTGTAGTATGAATCAGAAGTCCATCTGCCCTTTAGGAAGCAGAAATTGGGTTGTGCCAGTAGGGAGCACAAAGTTTTCTTGTTGCATACAATATTTAACAAAAAAACTTTAACCGTCAATATTTACATAGCTCGGATTTGATTGGATCGGATAATTTTTAAGCTGTGGTCTTTTTTACGCACACCTGTACTACTTTCACCGGGACCTAAAGTAAAGTTTGAAGTAGATTCTTAATCAGTAGCGTTGGCTGATCCCCCTCCCCTCCCCGAAGGATTTACAAGTTATCATGTTTCTTAACAATTTTCTTTATCGAATATATATAATGTAATCACTAGAACAATAATCCATTAACTTGTGCCCCCCCCTAAAAATGTTTTTGCACCCCCTCTCCCCCTGCAAGAAATTCTTAAAATAGTACCTCTGCAGGATATTAGTTATAAAATCGACTGTTATTTTTATACATCGGTGTAACCAGGATGCCAAAAAGGTGAGAGAGAGAGAGTATAACGGAATGGAATGCTTTTTTAAGACTTTATTAACACTTTACAACATAGTTGAAAAGTGTTTATGACTTTGTTTATTCTGTCTGTCTGTCCGTTAGCACGATAACTGCTGTAAAAATGATTTTATCAAAATGAAATTTTAGTATGCTGTTCAGACGGTCTGTAGAACCTATGGGAATATAAATGAATGATATCACCCAATTAGTTTTGGATTGAACCCTATGGGACCTAATTTTTCAAGCATTGTTTAAGCGGATTTAAAATGCACAAATTGCTTCGAAAGTTTAAGGAAATATTCAAATTATCTCATAAAATATATAAACAAAAAATTCAGCAAAAATATATTCAGTAGTTTTTTAAATAAAAATTAAAATAATAATTTCATCCTTTATATGAAAAGATCAATAATTTTGAAAAAGAGTTTTCGGAAAGGAATTCCTACAAACCTTGGTGGAAAAACATCTCAAATCTTTCTGACTGGCCTAGGAAGATGATCCTTGTTGCATGCTCTGCAGCCTTCGGGAACCCATGGACTATTCTCAACTGCAACGCTGTCCTGCGCTCTCTGCTACACCTATATGGGAACGCTATTGGGAAGCAAGGGACCGAATGGGACCATAGACTTTCTTCTCTTGCCTTTTGTTATCTGTTCTCTTGTTCTGTTGTTTGGCTTCAGTTTGTCTTTTGTACCCGCCATTGGAAATAATAATAAAGAAAACTATGAAGAGATCAAGTGATCATAATATATAAAGAAATCATGTGACCCACTTCAAAATAAAATATGGCATCCATCTTGTGTCAAAATCGTGATTTTTAAAGTTCTTTTTAATTCATATTTAGTGTTGTATCCGTCTTAAACCACATTATTTTTGCTTAAATTCTGTGCATCTACATCCTAAAACAACGCAATTACAATATAGTTGAGTTTAAATGATCATCCAAATTTGATTATTTCTACAACGAAGCCTACTTTTTACTTATGGAGGATGTAAATACCAAAACATGTAGAATGAGTTGTATAAGAATTACTGCATTTCTTTAACGCAAAATTATTTAGCCCATGGAGTCTGCAATATAGCTGATATGAATGAAACAATCATTGATTTTACTAAGAAGTAAACGATTTTTTGATGAAGTTTTGAGCATAGAGTTAACTTACTTGTACCTCCATGATTTTAAGTTTTAAATAAAATTAATTACTATAGTATTGTGATGAATGAAATGAATGGAAAAATGTAATGAATGAAATGCTGCTTTTATTTAAAGAACCAGCCGATTTATATTTCGATGACGTCATTTGAAAAAGTTCATTTGTTTTCAATGAAGTTTTCAAATATAATAAATTATTGTAGTATTACGATAATTTTAAAAATATTACCGAGGAATGTATCTCATTTTAGAGATGTTTAAATCAGGCAATTTATATTTCAATGCCATCATTTGACTGAAGTTCATTTTTTTCGATGAAGTTTTAAGTTTTCAAAAAATAAATATATAAATTAATGCAGTATTGTGATAATTTTAAAAATATTATCAAGGAATGTATCGCATTTTCGAGATGTTTATATAAAATTGCATTGAAGTTGGAAAGAGTTTCATAATCAATGCTTTATGCATGATTGATCTTTCTTGTTTTAGTACTACATTTTGTTTTCAGTTAATTCTCTGATCCCCCCCCCCCCCCCATCGCTAACTGCCTAGGCCACTGGTTCTAAAGCCTGGAATAGCTCTACAAGATTGGTTTCGCTCTCATTAGTTCCAAGTAAAAACATGCAGGAGATGGAATTGAAGCGGCAAATAATATTTTTTGACATTGAACTGTGGGAAGTGTTTTTGGCGGTCATGTTATTTGGCGGCTTGCTTGATCTTGCATCCAATTTAGTTTCTATGCTTTAAGAACTTATTAAATTTAATAAGTTCTTAAGATTTCGGAGGGTCGACTCCTCTAGTTATTTCAGATGGTTTTTAGTTGAGTATCTTCGAAAAATAAAATGCGGAATATGAACAACATGTATATTTTGTTTTCAATTTAAATACTTCAACTCTCAGTAGTAAATTTCGTTTCGTCATCCACAAATCAAAACATTATTTTTATAATACCCTGTTTTGGGTAACTACTTTTCAGGAATCTCTTTTAAGAAAGTATGGATATTATTTTTGGTATTACGTTAAGGGCGAGCGTCAGTAAATCTTCTGCTCTATTCGCGTTTTGTTAACTTTCGCAGATCACGTTTTTCGCCGAAATTTTGCTCAAACAGTTGCGAAATATTTTCTGAAAAATAAAATGCAATGCTTAGATTATATTAAAACTAAATTTAATACTTAATAAAATATAGAATATATTTTTTATTTTAATCCAAAATATTTTCTGTGCTGCCATCTGTTATTTAATTAATTTGTAATTTTAATTAATAATCTGTTATTTAACCGTAATTTAATTCATACCGACTATTTTTATTTTTTAATGAACATTTTTGAATATCTATTCCTTCTAATACAGTATGAAATATAACAACAGGTCATATATAATAATGCCGCAATCACGGAAATGTAATCTTTCTATAAATTTGATAATCGGACTTGAATGTACATCACTGAGGACTGCAGCTTTGCTTTCAAGTTCCTTTGTCTTCAAGTCTAAGTTCAATTACCTTTCCTTGATTGTGGCATTATTATATATGATCTGTTGTTGTATTTAATAGCGTGTTAGGAGGAAGAGACATTTAAAAATGCTCATTAAAAAAAAAAAAATAGTCGATATGAATTAAATAACGACAACAGATGGAAGCACGGCCACACACTTAACTGCCATTGGCCTTTGGGTTGGCTGTGTGGTCTGGGCCTTCAACAACAGACGGTAGCACCAAAAATATTTTGGATTAAAAAAAAATATATATTCTATATTTTATTGAGTATTAAATTTAGTTTTAATAAAATCTAAACATTGCATTTTATTTTTCAGAAAATATTTTGCAATTGTTTGAGCAGAATTTCGGCGAAAAACGCTATCTGTTAATGTTAACAAAGCGCGGATAGTGCAGAAGATTTACTGACGCTCACCCTTAAATAAGGTCCATCCCTTTTCTGGTGACACATATCCAGTGGCATCGCCAAGAGGAGAAGTCATAGCCCCTAGGAACTCCATAGGAATCCATAAGAACACATGATTTTTGGAGAAATGATATTTGGAGAAATTGGAAACAAAATATTAGCTCCCCCCCTCCCCATCTCACTCCAAATATTTTTCTGGCAATGAAACTACACGTACCATGCATTTGCGCATTTGATTTCAGAATTTTTCCATTTTAGATCCAAAAGGTACATATCAAAATTGGTATATATTAACGCTCTTTCTTCAAGAACTTGTAAACTTAACTATTCATTTCCTTCGTTTATTTTCATGGCTTAAAACTAGATGCCGCCACTAAAATAGAACAAAAAGAGTCCCTTTATAGCTAGCTCTGAGAACAAATTGAAATTACATTTGTCCGGTACTAAATTTTCCAAAGCGTTTCACCAAAAATAATACTTTAATACATCATGAAATTAATTTTTTGTGTCTGATTAGGTTTTAATGCCATTTAGATCAATGAATTCTAAATGGGATGGATTATGTCTTTTCGGAGGAAAATATCGTAATTTAGATTAGAGAAGGCGGTTATTTTACAGTTCAAAGTTCAAAATTCATTTTAGGAATAACTTTTAATTTTCAGTTCATTTGAGATGAAATTCACTACCAGAACTGTTCCAGAATTACACTTCCAGATGAAATGCATTTTCTGCTTTTTCTATCCAGTAGGTAACATAAACCTCGAATTTTTTAAATGACATTTCAATCTATTAAATTATGTTCAATAATGGCTTAAAAAACAACAATCTCTTAAAAGTATCTAATAATTGCTCGTTTTTGCTAAGCTTTAATTTATTGTATTAGCAAATATTAATTTAATTTCGCAGAAATTCAGTAGATGTCGCCACTGGGAAACAAATTGGAGTACCATGCATTCATAATGCATGGTACCTGTGAATTGAGACACCTAAACGTGTGGATTGAGACCCGTAGAGGCCGGGCCAACCTGGTGGCCTGGCCCAAAGGCAGGTATGGTCATGGACAGGGCGTACTTTTTAGCCCGGGCGATTTTAAGATAGAGATCCTGGTTAAGGGATGATGGGGTGGGGGTAAACATAATAAAAAAGCCACCACGAAAGTTCCTGATTTTCTAGGGAAAGTTATAATGAATATATATATCTTAGTCTATAATGATAAAAATGCAATGTTTGTCTGTGTAACGACTCTAGATCATTAACCAGGTCTCGACGGGTTATGAAATTTAACAAGCAGACAGTGTCAAAGCGTTGAGGAGACAAGGCGATCAGTGTCTACCCAAATAATTTACGACTAACTTTTATTTTAATTATATATAATTCCAAATAAACGTATAAAATGTTTTCTTTTTCTGTGTAAATAAATGGAGATATCGACAAATTTTTGCTTCGCTTAGAGCCTGTTTCCTTTTTTCCCTGCTTGCATTGAGACAGCTAGAGAGGCGCTGTGTTCAGGAAAGACTTGCTTCTCCCCGTCAATGTTCTATTGAGAGCTGAAAGGGTATCCGCTCGCCGATTCTACTCTAGTTGCAACAGTTATCAGATAGAAGGTTAAAATAAAGCTGCAATAGTTATCAGATAGAAGGTTATAATAAAGTTACAATAGTTATCAGATAGAAGGTTGTAATAAAGTTACAATAGTTATCAGATCTGCTGTTTTCATTACATACATTTGCCGCGTTTCATATACTAACCAGGTTTCACTATTCACTGTGACTTTAACTGTGGCACGTCGTTGTTTTTTGTGATATATTTTAATTCTTTGTATTTTGAACTATATCGAGTTGGGTCTGCTTTAAGAATGTACTAGTTTCTTGAGAATAACTCGAGAACCGGAGCATCTAAGAAGTCCAAATTTAATATGTCGTTGTCTTTTGCAGCCTATATCTTTTAATTCTTTTATTTGGATTCTGAACCATATCAGCCCAGCTCGTTTTGGGCCCGCAATAGTAAGATGCTTGTCTTTTGTGAATGACATGAGAACTGGAGCAGCTAAAAAGCTCAAATTAAGTATATCTTGTGCATATTTTGATAACCTTACTAATCCAATCCGTTCTGAGCCCATAATAAGAAGTTACATGTTTCGGGGAATAACTCGAGAACGAAAGCAGCTAGAAAGCCTTAATTAGGTATATCATTACTTTTCGCCGTAATATTTTAATTCTTTGGATTTTGAACACTGCTGATCTAGTATATCTTGTGCATATTTTGATAACCTTACTAATCCAACCCGTCCTGAGTCCGTAATAAGAAGTTACATGTTTCGGGGAATAACTCGAGAACGAAAGCAGCTAGAAAGCCTTAATTAGGTATATCATTACTTTTGGCGGTAATATTTTAATTCTTTGGATTTTGAACCCTGCTGATCTACGTTTTGGGCCCGCAATAGTGAGGTGCATGTTTTTTAGGAATAACTCGAGAAGCGAAGCGGATGGAAAGCTGAAATTAATCGAGAACCGAAATAACTCGAGAACCGAAGCGGATGGAAAGCTGAAATTAATCGAGAGCCGATATAACTCGAGAAGCGAAGCGGATGGAAAGCTGAAATTAATCGAGAACCGAAATAACTCGAGAACCGAAGCGGATGGAAAGCTGAAATTAATCGACAGCCGAAATAACTCCAGAACCGAAGCGGATGGAAAGCTGAAATTAATCGCATCTTGCTTTTCGTTGTTATATTTCGATTCTTAGAATTTTGAAACTTAGTGATCCAGCCCGTTTTGGGCTCCTAGTAGGAAGTTACATGTTTTGGGGAATAACCCGAGAACTGAAGCAGCTAGAAAGCTTAATTTACACATATCGTTACCTTTCGTAGAAACATTTTAATTATTTGAATTTTGAATCTTACTAGTCCAACACGTTATGGACCGTGCATTTTTCATTTTTTTTTTTTGTTATTTTGAATGACTCGAAAAACGGAGCAGCTAGAAAGCTGAAAGCTTTTTTTGCCTTTCGTTGTATATTTGATTCTTTGCACTTTTAACCTTACTGTCCAGCCCGTTGTAAGTCCGTAACAGGAAGTTAACATGTTTTGGGAAATAACTCGAGAACTAGCTTCTTTCTCTCGACCCAGACCTTCCGACCTATCCGAATATGTAAGGAATCTGTTTAGAGGGCTGGGGAAGTGCCACCAAATTTAGGCCGGAACCCAGTGGGGATGGTGTCCACAGGGACAGTACTCTTCTTCCCTTGCCATGAACCTCTCGGAAGGACTTTTGTACTCACAGATTTAACGTACTCTGACAGTTTGGGCAGTGCCAGGAATCAAAAGTTGGATCCTCCGGACTCTAACCATTGGGCTATCTCCCCCTCGAAAAATAACTAGAAAGTTCAAATTTGGTACTCTTTGTCTTTCGTAATATGTTTGCTTTGGATTTTGAATCTGACAGATTTAGCCTGTCCATTAAACGTTTTGTTGAAATTTTAAAACAAATTTTAAAAATCCATACAATCATTTATTAAAAAAAATTAAAATTAGAAAACACATTTAAAACAGTTTCTTTGCTAATTTTGGCTCCTAGTTTTATGTCCCTAAACATTATTTTATCACGTTTCGCCACCGGTGGTCAAAAAGTCAAAAAATATCTTTGTAAACAAAATATTTTATTTAGCACTGTATCATTATTAAGAATTCCTGTTTATATAAAAAAAACATGAATGCCTCCAACGTTAGCGTCCCAGTGTAGACATGGTCACAGCCCGTGTTCGACCTTGGGTCAGACCAACACGAAAATTGGCCTACGCGGCCATTGAAAACCCATTGTTGACGCGACCATTGAAAACCCCCTGCGGCCAAGCCTTCACTTGGGCTGGCTGCGGATTAATAATGTGCCAGTCGTGAAACTTTTAACATTCCACGACCGAGACTGTCCGGTTACTCCATGATAAAGTGCCAGCCTCTATTCAGTCCACAGACTGAACCAGACAGAAACCTATGGTTTGTTCCCGGCCCGTGATTATGATTGGATGATATGTTTATTGGAATATTCTCTATATTGATTGGAATGCTCCCAAACCAAATCGGCCCTCAAACCAAGCGGCCCATAGGCCAGTCCAACCCTGGTTAAGCGTCGGCTGGCCAGTTCGAAGATCAAGGGTACGGTTCCTGGTTGGGGCAGCAAGTTTTTTTACAATGGCGCCCGAAAAAATCAATTCTGTAGGTTAGAGCAAAGATGTCGGAGGTCTGAAAGTGACCCTAATACGACTAGCAAGCAATCAGTGGACTCTGGGACATTGAGCGCCCATTTCAAATCGACAGCTAACTTATAGAAAGCTTACCACTGCCTAGCATAAAAACCAATTCACGCTACGCCAACTCAGAATATTTATCCATATACTAATCTCACTTCACAGCTTAATAATTATTCCAAAACTTCCACGATGCGACATCTGGATATAAAACACGCAATTAAGTGATACAACACACGCTCGCAATAAGACGCGTGTGAATAATTATTTAATCCCATTCTTTTATAAAACATAATTACAAGTTTATTTTTAAAACAGCAACTTACGCGTATCGATTTACACGACAGTATAGATTACAATTTTTTTTTTTTTTTGAATGATGCCGCCGAAGTAACATGCTATAAACTTCATATGAATTTGGAGGTGCAGCTTTTGATTTGAACCGATGTCACGCCTGACAGAGTTGCAGCTAATGGTGTTTCTCTCTTTGTATCCTATGGTGAGAACGGTATGTAAATGTCTTCAATTCCGTCTTCTTGACACAGGCTTTGGTTGTTTGCCGTTCATGTCGTCCTCTAACTGTAGGTCAAGATTTATCCTACAGAAATATGTTGCAATTTCTGGAACAAATCGGAAACATGACATGACAATGCAAGAAAAGGTTTAAGCGACTATTTCTTTTCTAGTGGTATTTGCTTGCCGGGGTTAGCGGAATGTTAAGACATCTTCGTCTTTTAAACCAATGTTAATTTTTTGGCCATTTTGAATTTTTGTTTGTTACTCTTCTAATGCTTATATAAAACTTGTAATTTGATTATTAAAATGCCATATTGATTCATAAAATAAATCAATACGAATTTAATATGCATGGTTCCTTGCGCAAGTCCTTAACCACTTCAATAAATTTGTAAGAAAAGGTCCATGAGTGTATACTTTGGGACTATCTATAGTGCAAACCCTGAACGAGGGCCCTGACCCAATAGTTTGTAGGGCATGTATCCCGGTCGGGAAGAGAAAATGCCCCCCTGCACGAAGTAAGCCATCGGAATACCCGAACCCACCGGGCAGAAGAAACCGCCGTGGATCTATATTAATATCGTGGATCTTATACATTATTTTTTAACTGTAAAAGGAGTAAATTCATTATTGCATTATATAAAGAAAAGTCCCAGAGATAAGTTCAAACAAAGTTGGTGAGGGATTAACTACTAATTAAAATGTAAATGTTTACATCAAGAGTGCAAATGTCTCAACGTAGAAATACATCATAGACAAATAATATCTGCCTCTTATCTTTAATGGATCTTTGGCATGGATGGAAAGCATTTTGAACAAGCTTTGTAATCTTTGTGTAAAGTTATTTCTACACAGTGTAGATACTTTTGTACCAATAAATACCAAAATTATTATTTATTTATGTAATCATTGTTTTCTTTCGTATTTGTGTATGACCCCTGAAATGCGATCTGCCGACATGATTTTTCCCCTCTGAGAGCCCATGTCGATGCATCGAAAAGTAATTTAAGTCAGCATTTTTGTCTTTTCATATCTCTGGGACTTTTTATGATAAAATGCTGAAATTTTGTATATTTCGTTATTAGTGTATGGGACACATTTTACTCATTGGAAATGTTTTTGTAAGGGGGCCGTATAAAAATTTAAATTTTGTATTTCTTAAAATCTAATTCACTTGAAAATTTCAATCGATTTCATAAAATTCTGTACCTTTTTTTACGCAACTTTGTAATTTATTATATATGTCTAAGATCAATATTTAAGGAATAAAAGCCGAGATCAATGTTTTTGGGACACCCTGTATATATATATATATATATATATATATAAAATATTAAAATCGTAAATCCAATGGTAGAATGGAAGAAGTAACTCATAATACACTATCTTAAAATTTTTTATGCCTGCAGAATACAATGAAATAAAATGAAATTCAACAATAAAGAGGAAATTTTATATATATATATATATATATATATATATATATATATATGTATATATATAATTTTTGTATTATAGCAATTTTTGTCATGCAAAGCAGGGTCGTAAAGCAAGAGGTGAACCGCTAGACGTCGCTGACATTGAACGCAGTGACGACTGCGTCAGAATTAGCCAGGGTTTAATGATCGCCTGATCTCTTCTGTTTCGACTTTTTCTTATGGGGACCATATTAAAAGTCTCATCTGTGATAGCCCCATCGACTCCAACAAGAATCATGTTGCTAGGATTGCTGTTGTTGCCGCCGTTGTCTAAGATATGCGGGGTGTTTTTGCTAAGGTACGCCCTCGTTACGTCGCAGGTGTGAAGTCATTACTGCTGGTGGTCGCACTTTTGAGCAGTTTCTGTAGCTTTGTCCATGCATTCTGCAATTTCTGTCAGTAAAACGTACTTCGTGCCTGCTCTGTTAATTTTGTGTTTCCTCTTTTCACGAGAGAGATACAACAAGAAAGATCAATCATGCATAAGCATTGATTATGAAACACTTTCCAACTGAAATGTAATTTCATTTAAAAATTTCTAAAATGTGATTCATTCAGTGGTAATATCTTTTACATTATCACAGTACTACAGTAATTTATTATACTTAAATATTTAAAACTGTATCGAAATATAAATCATCTGATTCTTTATGCAAAATCAATGAATATTTCATTCATATAACTTGTATTCCAGACTCCAGAGCTAAATAATTTTGTGTGAAAAAAATTCAGCAATTCTTATGTAATTCGTCTTACAATCGCTTGAGATATTTGCATTCTGCATATGTTAAAATTTATGCAGAAATTTTAACATATGCAGAAATAATTCCTTGAAGAAATAATAAAAGTTTAGGGATCATTTAAAATCACAACTATTGTAATTGCATAGGTACTGAATTTAGATACACAGATAATACACAGATAATATATATGTGTATGTGTATGTACTCAAAGTATTGGAATCGTGCCGAAGATCGGAACTCGAATTTTCAAAGTATCTACAAGTTTTGGGACTTCTAGAACACGGAAAAACTACTTTTAGGAAGACGTCTGTGTGTGTAAGGGTGTATCTGTGTATGTTTCTGTGTGTCTGTGTGGATATTACATCCACTCTAATTGAAAAACTAATGGACCGAATTTCATACAATTTGGTAGGTATGTTTTTTGTGGGAAATCCTGATGTTCATTAGATTATAGTACGATTCGTATGAAAAGAATCTGCCTTCTTTGCGAAATGGCCGCAGAAATTGCCTTTATCCACTCTATCTAAAAACTAATGAACCAAATTTAACAAAATTTGGAGTATAATATTTCAATAACCTACAAGTGATTTATATACCAAATTTAACAAAATTTTGTATATAAATCATTTGTAGGTTATTCTACTACGATTCGGGAAAAAGGAACGGGCTATTTTTGCGAAATGGCCAGCAAAAATCGTTATATATAAAAATAAAAGACTACGTGTGCTTAATTATATCAATTAAATGCCTATTTTATATGTGATTTTTGACAACAAAAAGAATAAGACTAACCCCATTACTCTAGGACTAGCCGTTCTTGAGATATTCTAGTTTTTTCGCGTTTTCGCTACGCCACCTTTGACAATCAGTCCAGCTATCAAATGAGAACCAAATTTAAGTTTAACGTGTAAATTCAATGTCATTTAAAATACTTATGTTGTGCAGATAAATTCAAATTATCATTGAATAAATAAAGAGAACGAATATGAGTCTGCAGAGAAAGACATGTGCTGTCCACATCAGAATTTTTAACAATATTACACCAATGATTTATAGAAGTGAACGGGGATTATTTTCAGGCCATTTCGAAAAAAATGTATGATCTATATTTAAAGATCCATCCAATTTTTGTCGAATAAAATGTTCAACAAATTTAAGCTGTGTACCAAATTTTAACTCTCTAGGACGTAGGAAAGTGCATTTAAAATGCCATCAATTAAATTTATCATGAAGAGTTATATAAATTTTAAAAAAATGAAAAATTGTTATCTACCAAATTTATTTTAAAATATGAAGCCACTCCCATATGCAAAACGTTTAAACAAATGGAGAGATATTTATTATATAATATCTCTCTCTTTTCTTTCTGGAAGATATCCCAAAGTCAGAATTTAATTGAATTTGTTTTTTTCCCTATATTAAATAATTTTTTTAATTAAAAAACTACTTAACATATTTTACTGAATTTTTTTTTATATATTCTATGGGATAATGTGAATATTTCCTAAAAATTTCGAAGCAATTCGTGAATTTTAAATTTACTTAAAAAATGTTTGAAAAATTAGGTCCCATAGGATTCAATGTATTTCATTTTTTCAACCCGGGTTCAATAAAAAACTAATTGGGTGATATTATTTATTTATATTCCCATAGGTCCTACAGACCGTCTGAACAACATACTAAAATTTCATTTTGATAAACTCATTTTTACGGCAGTTATCGTGCTAACGGACAGACAGACAGACAGACAGACAGACAGACAGACAGACAGACAGACAGAATGAACAAAGTCATAAACACTTTTCAACTTTGTTGTAAAGTGTTAAAAATGATAATTAAAATATATATATATATATATATATATCTATATATATGTATATATATATATATATATATATATATATATATATATATATATATATAATTATATATAAAACTAGCCGAATACCCGTTGAAAATCAACGGTCTCGCAATAAGCAGCCCCTGAATAATGTAAATTTTTTAATAATTCGCGTTTCACATTTATTCGACAAATCGAATATTTTGGTGTGCAGAACCCTCTAAAGAAGAAAATATTGGGAAACTAAATTCGAGCATTTCTTTCTTTCGAATTATCTACCCTTACACTACATTAAAGTCTATCTCATCCCGAGGCACTCCTATATTATTATTTCTCCTTTGGGACTTTTTTCTGTGAAGCACATCCATAAATGAACATTTTTTAAGAACTCTTTGTTTTGTGTTTTTTATCAGATGATTGGCCTAAATACCAAATAATAAGCCTCTATCACATTTAAAAGGAAGCGTGCCTCATTTATTAGAAAAATCGAACATATTAGTGTGCGCACCCCTTAAAGTAGCAGATATTGGAAATCTAAAATTTCACACTCTCTTCCTTTCAAACTATCTACCCGTACATCAAATTTGAAGTCACTATCCTATAGAGAAGCATGTTTTTCTAGCACTTCACCTTTCGAACGTTTTCCTGTTGTTGTTGTTGTTGTTGAAACCCAGACCGTCCGACCTACCAGAAAGGTGTAAGGTAACTGCTGAACGTTTTTCTGTGTAGCACCCCGTTAAAGAACATTTTGTCAAACTGTATTCATCTTTGTTTTTTTTTTTGTCAAATGGTTAGCCCATATACTAAATTTCAAGTCTCTATCACATTGTAAAGGAGGCGTTTTTTATTTGTTCGGTAAATCGAACATTTTAGTGAGCGGATCCCCCTACAATAACAAATGTTGGAAAACTGAAATTGCACACTTTCTTCCTTTCCAAATTTTTAACCGTACACTAAATTTGAAGTCTCTATCTCATCGCGAAGCATACTTTTCTAGCATTTCATCTTTCGAATGCTTTTGTGTGGAGTACCCACCCCCTTAACTATACATTTTTGAAAAACTCTATTCTTTTTGTGATTTCTGTCAGATTATTTTCCCATATATCAAATATCAAGCTTCTATCACGTTTAAAAAGGGCCGTTTCTCCTTTATTCCGAAAATCAAACATTTTGTGTGCGACATCCCCTAAAGTAGAAAATATTGGTAAAATGAAATTTTACACTTTCTTCCTTTCCAACTATCTACCATTATAACAAATTTGATATCTCTATCTCAATCCGAAGCATGGTTTTTTATCAATTCACTTTTCGAACGTTTTACTCTGGAGCACCCCCTTAAACGAACATTTCTGAAGAACTATATTTGTCTTGGGTGTTTCCATCAAATGATTAACCCATATACCGAATTTCAAGCCTCTATCAAATTTTAAAGGAGCGTTTTCACATTTATTCTGCAAATCGAATATTTTGGTGTGCCCCACCCCCTTAAGTAGAAAATATTGGAAATCTGAAATTGCTCACTTTCTTCCTTTCGAACGATTTACCAATACACCAAATTTGAAGTCTCTATCTCATCGCAAAGCAAGCTTTCCTATCATTTCACTTTTCGAACGTTTTAGTGTGCGGCACCCCCTTAAGTAGAAAATATTGGAAATCTGAAATTGCACACTTTCTTCTTTTCGAACGATTTACCCATACTCCAAATTTGAAGTCTCTACCTCATCGCAAATCATTCTTTCCTATCATTTCACTTTTCGAACGTTTTAGTGTGCGGCACCCCCTTAAGTAGAAAATATTGGGAATCTGAAATTCCACACTTTCTTTGTTTCAAACGATTTACCCATACACCAAACTTGAAGTCTCTATCTCATCGCAAAGCATGCTCTCCTATCATTTCACTTTTCGAACGTTTTGGTGTGCTGCACCCCCTTAAGTAGAAAATATGGAAATCTGAAATTGCACACTTTCTTCCTTTCGAACGATTTACCAATACACCAAATTTGAAGTCTCTATCTCATCGCAAAGCATGCTCTTCTATTATTTCACTTTTCGAACGTTTTGGTGTGCTGCACCCCCCTTAAGTAGGAAATATTGTAAATCTGAAATTGCACACTTTCTTCCTTTCGAGTGATTTACCCATATACCAAATTTGAAGTCTCTATCTCATCGCAAATCATTCTTTCCTATCATTTCACTTTTCGAACGTTTTAGTGTGCGGCACCTCCTTAAGTAGAAAATATTGGGAATCTGAAATTCCACACTTTCTTTGTTTCAAACGATTTACCACATACACCAAATTTGAAGTCTCTAGCTCATCGCAAAACATTCTTTCCTATCATTTCACTTTTCGAACATTTTAGTGTGCGGCACCCCCTTGTAGAAAATATTGGGAATCTGAAATTCCACACTTTCTTTGTTTCAAACGATTTACCCATACACCAAACTTGAAGTCTCTATCTCATCGCAAAGCATGCTCTCCTATCATTTCACTTTTCGAACGTTTTGGTGTGCTGCACCCCCCTTAAGTAGAAAATATTGGAAATCTAAAATTGCACACTTTCTTCCTTTCGAGTGATTTACCCATATACCAAATTTGAAGTCTCTATCTCATCGCAAAGCATGCTTTCCCGTCATTTCACTTTTCGAACGTTTTGGTGTGGGGCATCCCCTCTATAGAACGTTTTCGAAAAATTAGATTTTTCCCGGGGATTTTATCGAACGACCGAGCCGTGTACCAAATTGCAAGTCTCTATCTATTCGGGAAGTGCCTAAAAAAAGCGTGACAGACAGACAGACAGACAGACGGACAGACAGACAGACGGACACTTGGCAATTAGTATATATAGATTACCCGTTTTGCAATATGAGTCACAAATGTTTTTTGGTAAAATACAACAGACAACGTAATAAATTGAATATATAATTAATCCCCTTAATCTTCATACCAGATGACTGTACTTGATTCCAATATATATGCCAATATATGTCAAAATATATGCCAATATACCTGTACTACTTATATTCTCGTAGGTTAGAAGATATACCCGTGCATTCCTAGAAGAATACTCGTACAACGTACAATATGCGTGTGTCAGCAATTTTTGCCGCAATAAAACAATGGCGTAATAGTTTAAAAATATCAATAATCCCTGAATCAATAATTCCGGAAAATATCAATAATAATAATGTTTAATCCTGAAGAGTATAATTGATATTATCCAGTCCAAAATGAAATGGCAATGAAATTTATTTTATATACATATCTTCAGTATTCAAATCGGAAAGGATTTAATAAAAATCGTCTGCCGCATAAACACATTGGATTTAAATCCGACAGGATTTAAATCCAATGGATTTAAATTTTCCGATTGGATTTAAATCCGACATTGGATTTAAATCCTAAGCGACATGATATCATTTGCTTCAAATAAATTGGTAGAAAAAATATCGTCTAAATAGTTATATTTCTATTGAACATTTGGCGACAGTTTCGTCAAATTAGCGACATTTTAAAAAATCGCCAAATTTATCGCCAAGTGGGACTATAGAACTGACAGTTCCACTTTGCGACAAATTGACGAAATATCATCACAATACTATCCCCTAACAAAAAACAATTAATATCATTTATGTAGCGCAATTTTATCAATTTCAAGATATTTTTATAGATTTGAAAACATTTTTATCAATTTGATGACATTTTAAAAATTCGCTAAATGTATTACTAAGTAGGATGGTTGGTCTGACAGATAAATGCTAACCAAACATCATTTCAGTACTCTCTTCTAACAAAACAAAAGAAAATTTCATTGATATGTAGAAGACCCAAGCCACACGACCAACCCGAAGGTTTATGGCAGCTGTTTGTGTGTCGTTTATATCAATTTGGCGACATTTCCGTCAATTTGGCAAAGTTTAAGAAAAGTTGTCAAATTAGCGATATCCCTTCAAATTCGTAGCTTTGAATTAGCAGATCTGAATGAAACATTCTTATCCCGTTTCAATATACTAAATGAAAACACTACAATTGTATTAGAAGATATACCCGCTCTACTCTTTTTCTGTTTCAACAATCGGCTATATGAATTTATTGGCTAAACACAATATATGAGTTTAGTAGCTAAATGCGATATAAGCTTGAAAACTCTTTGCCAAAATAAATGAAATTGATGTACGCAGTCAGCAATTAATATAATTAAAAGAAAAATCAAACCGTCCATTCATAAGATATACTTTTATATCCATTTATCCATTTATTTATTATTTAAATCGAAAAAAAATAATAAAAACATTAACAAACACATTTAATTTAATTGCGATGCCGAGCAACATGATATATCCTCCTAAAATGTTAAAATTTATTAACCACTAACAGCACACCCGTTATTCGTACGGAGTGTATAATTTAAAGAAACTTAAAGTTCGCAATCATGTGCAAATTCTGTTAAAATATTAAATTTATTGCTCCTAAAGAGAAGTTTAAGAATATATGTTCTCACTATGCAAAATTATCTTCACAATCAGATCTGAAGAATAAAAAAACCTGCCCCCTTTTGTAAGCAAATTTACAGAAGAAACAATAGGAATTGAATGGATATATGCAACCCCGCACTAATTATATTGTCGCAGATCAGAAAATATGCCAATGTGTTAGCAGAAGATTACCCGTATTACAATATGCGTCTCAAAAATATTTGCCAAAATAAAAGAGATGACGTAATAAATTGAAAACATCAATAATATCCGTACTCTTTATACCAGAAGGTCGTAATTGATTCCAATATATGCCAATATATATCAAAACATATGTCAATATACCTGCACTACTTATATTCTCGTAGATTAAAATATATACACGTGTATTTGTAGAAGATTCGTACAACATACAATATATGAGTTTAAACAATTTTTGTCATAATAAAATAATTGCATAATAACTTGAAAATATCAATAATCCTTGAATCAATAATCCCCGAATATATAAATAATAATAATTTTTAAACCTGAAGACCGTAATTGATATTATCCAGTCAAAAATGCTATAAGAAAAATCAAATCGTTCTTTTCTAAAATATATTTTTATATCCATTTATTTATTATTCAAATCGAAAAAATAATTATTAAAATTAACAGACAGATTTAATTTAATTGCGTTTCTGAGTAACATGATATAAGATAGAATCTTATAACATGTTAAATATGTCATGTCTTATAACATAAACTGCGAAATTAAATAACGATTTTGATTTCTCTATACTTCTCATTGTTCCGTAAAAGCTTGTTTTAAATAAACCATGAACCATGGAGATAGATTTCCCCTTTAAATCATGTTTCAAACAATTCATGTTTTCAGAAAGTGACTAATTAACGCAAAAAATCTCCCATCAAACTCAGAGATTAAATTTTAATTCACTTTCAAACGATTTTCAAGCTTTTCGTTTGGATAAACCACGGAGTTAGGGAGTAGAACTCCTAGGAAAAAGTTCCGTTTTTCATTAATATCTCGACTACCCCAGGTCTTAGAAACTCGAAACTTGGACAAAATTTATGGGGGGATATTTCAAGGCTCTTCACCAAATTTCATTAAATTCGGTTCAGCCGTTTTTCCGTGATGATGGGACAAACGAAAATTTCGTTTTTTACTAATATCTCGAGAACCACTGGTCGTAGAAACTCAAAACACGGATATAATTTTAAGTGGGGCTATTTCTGGGCTACCCACAAAATTTCATCAAATTCGGTTCAGCCGTTCTTCCGTGATGGTGTGACAAACAGACAGACAGACAGACAGACAGACAGACAGACAGATTTTCATTTTTATTTATATAGACTAGCAGCATACCCGTTCTTCGTACGGAGTATATAATATAAAGAAACTTGAAATTCATAATCATGCCCAAATTCCTATAGTATACTAAATGACATGTTTAATCAAAATATTCTGTTAAAATATTTAATATAATGCTCCTAAAAAGAAGTTTAAGAATCTCTGTTCTCGCTATATAAAATTATCTTCATGGACATATCTGAAGAATAAAACATCTTGGACCCCTTATGTAAGCAAATATAAAAAAAAATATGGAATTGAATCAATATATGCAAAATAAAAGCGTTAAAATTGTATGGGACCCGTACTAATTATATACGCGAATATTAGAAAATATAACCTGTATTAGTAGATTACATGTATAAATTGAAAATACCAATAAACCCGTAATCTTTAAATCTGAAGACAGTCATTTATTCCAATATATGTCAAAATTAAAGTGCTAAAATTATATGGGAAGATATACACGTACTACTTATAATGTCCGATTATTAGTAGAATATTACCCGTTTTGCAATATGAGTCTCAAATGTTTTTTGGTAAAATACAACAGACGACGTAATAAATTGAATATATAATTAATCCCCTAAATCTTCATACCAGAAGACTGTACTTGATTCCAATATATATGCCAATATATGTCAAAATATATGCCAATATACCTGTACTACTTATATTCTCGTAGGTTAAAAGATATACCCGTGCATTCCTAGAAGATTACTCGTACAACGTACAATATGCGTGTGTCAGCAATTTTTGCCGCAATAAAACAATGGCGTAATAACTTAAAAATATCAATAATCCCTGAATCAATAATTTCGGAAAATATCAATAATAATAATGTTTAAACCTGAAGAATATAATTGATATTATCCAGTCCAAAATGAAATGGCAATGAAATTTATTTTATATACATATCTTCATTATTCAAATCGGAAAGGATTTAATAAAAATCGTCTGCCGCATAAACACATTGGATTTAAATCCGTTGCTAAGCGACATGATATCATTTGCTTCAAATAAATTGGTAGAAAAAATATCGTCTAAATAGTTATATTTCTATGGAACATTTGGCGACAGTTTCGTCAAATTAGCGACATTTTAAAAAATCGCCAAATTTATCGCCCAGTGGGACTGTAGAACTGATAGTTCCACTTTGCGACAAATTGACGAAATATCATCACAATACTATCCCCTAACAAAAAACAATTAATATCATTTATGTAGCGCAATTTTATCAATTTCAAGATATTTTTATAGATTTGAAAACATTTTTATCAATTTGGTGACATTTTAAAAATTTGCTAAATGTATTACTAAGTAGGATGGTTGGTCTGACTGATAAATGCTAACAAAACAACATTTCAGTACTCTCTTCTAACAAAAAAAAAAAAATTTCATTGATATGTAGAAGACCCAAGCCACACGACCAACCCGAAGGTTTATGGCAGCTGTTTGTGTGTCGTTTATATCAATTTGGCGACATTTCCGTCAATTTGGCAAAGTTTAAGAAAAGTTGTCAAATTAGCGATATCCCTCCAAATTCGTAGCTTTGAATTTGCAGATCTGAATGAAACATTCTTATTCCGTTTCAATATACTAAATGAAAACACTACAATTGTATTAGAAGATATACCCGCTCTACTCTTTTTCTGTTTCAACAATCGGCTATATGAATTTATTGGCTAAACACAATATATGAGTTTAAAAGCTAAATACGATATAAGCTTGAAAACTCTTTGCCAAAATAAATGAAATTGATGTACGCAGTCAGCAATTAATATAATTAAAAGAAAAATCAAACCGTCCATTCATAAGATATACTTTTATATCCATTTATCCATTTATTTATTATTTAAATCGAAAAAAAATAATAAAAACATTAACAAACACATTTAATTTGATTGCGATGCCGAGCAACATGATATATCCTCCTAAAATGTTAAAATTTATTAACCACTAACAGCACACCCGTTATTCGTACGGAGTGTATAATTTAAAGAAACTTAAAGTTCGAAATCATGTGCAAATTCTGTTAAAATATTAAATTTATTGCTCCTAAAGAGAAGTTTAAGAATATATGTTCTCACTATGCAAAATTATCTTCACGATCAGATCTGAAGAATAAAACATCCTGCCCCCTTTTGTAAGCAAATTTACAGAAGAAAAAATAAGAATTGAATGAATATATGCAACCCCGTACTAATTATATTGTCGCAGATCAGAAAATATGCCAATGTGTTAGTAGAAGATTACCCGTATTACAATATGCGTCTCAAAAATATTTGCCAAAATAAAAGAGATGACGTAATAAATTGAAAACATCAATAATATCCGTACTCTTTATACCAGAAGGTCGTAATTGATTCCAATATATGCCAATATATATCAAAACATATGTCAATATACCTGTACTACTTATATTCTCGTAGATTAAAAGATATACACGTGTATTTGTAGAAGATTCGTACAACATACAATATATGAGTTTAAACAATTTTTGTCATAATAAAATAATTGCATAATAACTTGAAAATATCAATAATCCTTGAATCAATAATCCCCGAATATATAAATAATAATAATTTTTAAACCTGAAGACCGTAATTGATATTATCCAGTCAAAAATGCTATAAGAAAAATCAAATCGTTCTTTTCTAAAATATATTTTTATATCCATTTATTTATTATTCAAATCGAAAAAATAATTATTAAAATTAACAGACAGATTTAATTTAATTGCGTTTCTGAGTAACATGATATAAGATAGAATCTTATAACATGTTAAATATGTCATGTCTTATAACATAAACTGCGAAATTAAATAACGATTTTGATTTCTCTATACTTCTCATTGTTCCGTAAAAGCTTGTTTTAAATAAACCATGAACCATGGAGATAGATTTCCCCTTTAAATCATGTTTCAAACAATTCATGTTTTCAGAAAGTGACTAATTAACGCAAAAAATCTCCCATCAAACTCAGAGATTAAATTTTAATTCACTTTCAAACGATTTTCAAGCTTTTCGTTTGGATAAACCACGGAGTTAGGGAGTAGAACTCCTAGGAAAAAGTTCCGTTTTTCATTAATATCTCGACTACCCCAGGTCTTAGAAACTCGAAACTTGGACAAAATTTATGGGGGGATATTTCAAGGCTCTTCACCAAATTTCATTAAATTCGGTTCAGCCGTTTTTCCGTGATGATGGGACAAACGAAAATTTCGTTTTTTACTAATATCTCGAGAACCACTGGTCGTAGAAACTCAAAACACGGATATAATTTTAAGTGGGGCTATTTCTGGGCTACCCACAAAATTTCATCAAATTCGGTTCAGCCGTTCTTCCGTGATGGTGTGACAAACAGACAGACAGACAGACAGACAGACAGACAGACAGATTTTCATTTTTATTTATATAGACTAGCAGCATACCCGTTCTTCGTACGGAGTATATAATATAAAGAAACTTGAAATTCATAATCATGCCCAAATTCCTATAGTATACTAAATGACATGTTTAATCAAAATATTCTGTTAAAATATTTAATATAATGCTCCTAAAAAGAAGTTTAAGAATCTCTGTTCTCGCTATATAAAATTATCTTCATGGACATATCTGAAGAATAAAACATCTTGGACCCCTTATGTAAGCAAATATAAAAAAAAATATGGAATTGAATCAATATATGCAAAATAAAAGCGTTAAAATTGTATGGGACCCGTACTAATTATATACGCGAATATTAGAAAATATAACCTGTATTAGTAGATTACATGTATAAATTGAAAATACCAATAAACCCGTAATCTTTAAATCTGAAGACAGTCATTTATTCCAATATATGTCAAAATTAAAGTGCTAAAATTATATGGGAAGATATACACGTACTACTTATAATGTCCGATTATTAGTAGAATATTACCCGTTTTGCAATATGAGTCTCAAATGTTTTTTGGTAAAATACAACAGACGACGTAATAAATTGAATATATAATTAATCCCCTAAATCTTCATACCAGAAGACTGTACTTGATTCCAATATATATGCCAATATATGTCAAAATATATGCCAATATACCTGTACTACTTATATTCTCGTAGGTTAAAAGATATACCCGTGCATTCCTAGAAGATTACTCGTACAACGTACAATATGCGTGTGTCAGCAATTTTTGCCGCAATAAAACAATGGCGTAATAACTTAAAAATATCAATAATCCCTGAATCAATAATTCCGGAAAATATCAATAATAATAATGTTTAAACCTGAAGAATATAATTGATATTATCCAGTCCAAAATGAAATGGCAATGAAATTTATTTTATATACATATCTTCATTATTCAAATCGGAAAGGATTTAATAAAAATCGTCTGCCGCATAAACACATTGGATTTAAATCCGTTGCTAAGCGACATGATATCATTTGCTTCAAATAAATTGGTAGAAAAAATATCGTCTAAATAGTTATATTTCTATGGAACATTTGGCGACAGTTTCGTCAAATTAGCGACATTTTAAAAAATCGCCAAATTTATCGCCCAGTGGGACTGTAGAACTGATAGTTCCACTTTGCGACAAATTGACGAAATATCATCACAATACTATCCCCTAACAAAAAACAATTAATATCATTTATGTAGCGCAATTTTATCAATTTCAAGATATTTTTATAGATTTGAAAACATTTTTATCAATTTGGTGACATTTTAAAAATTTGCTAAATGTATTACTAAGTAGGATGGTTGGTCTGACTGATAAATGCTAACAAAACAACATTTCAGTACTCTCTTCTAACAAAAAAAAAAAAATTTCATTGATATGTAGAAGACCCAAGCCACACGACCAACCCGAAGGTTTATGGCAGCTGTTTGTGTGTCGTTTATATCAATTTGGCGACATTTCCGTCAATTTGGCAAAGTTTAAGAAAAGTTGTCAAATTAGCGATATCCCTCCAAATTCGTAGCTTTGAATTTGCAGATCTGAATGAAACATTCTTATTCCGTTTCAATATACTAAATGAAAACACTACAATTGTATTAGAAGATATACCCGCTCTACTCTTTTTCTGTTTCAACAATCGGCTATATGAATTTATTGGCTAAACACAATATATGAGTTTAAAAGCTAAATACGATATAAGCTTGAAAACTCTTTGCCAAAATAAATGAAATTGATGTACGCAGTCAGCAATTAATATAATTAAAAGAAAAATCAAACCGTCCATTCATAAGATATACTTTTATATCCATTTATCCATTTATTTATTATTTAAATCGAAAAAAAATAATAAAAACATTAACAAACACATTTAATTTGATTGCGATGCCGAGCAACATGATATATCCTCCTAAAATGTTAAAATTTATTAACCACTAACAGCACACCCGTTATTCGTACGGAGTGTATAATTTAAAGAAACTTAAAGTTCGAAATCATGTGCAAATTCTGTTAAAATATTAAATTTATTGCTCCTAAAGAGAAGTTTAAGAATATATGTTCTCACTATGCAAAATTATCTTCACGATCAGATCTGAAGAATAAAACATCCTGCCCCCTTTTGTAAGCAAATTTACAGAAGAAAAAATAAGAATTGAATGAATATATGCAACCCCGTACTAATTATATTGTCGCAGATCAGAAAATATGCCAATGTGTTAGTAGAAGATTACCCGTATTACAATATGCGTCTCAAAAATATTTGCCAAAATAAAAGAGATGACGTAATAAATTGAAAACATCAATAATATCCGTACTCTTTATACCAGAAGGTCGTAATTGATTCCAATATATGCCAATATATATCAAAACATATGTCAATATACCTGTACTACTTATATTCTCGTAGATTAAAAGATATACACGTGTATTTGTAGAAGATTCGTACAACATACAATATATGAGTTTAAACAATTTTTGTCATAATAAAATAATTGCATAATAACTTGAAAATATCAATAATCCTTGAATCAATAATCCCCGAAAATATAAATAATAATAATTTTTAAACCTGAAGACCGTAATTGATATTATCCAGTCAAAACTGCAATAAGAAAAATCAAATCGTTCTTTTCTAAAATATATTTTTATATCCATTTATTTATTATTCAAATCGAGAAAATAATTATTAAAATTAACAGACAGATTTAATTTAATTGCGTTTCTGAGTAACATGATATAAGATAGAATTTTATAACACGTTAAATATGTCATGTCTTATAACATAAACTGCGAAATTAAATAACGATTTTAATTTCTCTATACTTCTCATTGTTCCGTAAAAGCTTGTTTTAAATAAACCATGAACCATGGAGATAGATTTCCCCTTTAAATCATGTTTCCAACAATTCATGTTTTCAGAAAGTGACTAATTAACGCAAAAAATCTCCCATCAAACTCAGAGATTAAATTTTAATTCACTTTCAAACGATTTTCAAGCTTTTCGTTTGGATAAACCACGGAGTTAGGGAGTAGAACTCCTAGGAAAAAGTTCCGTTTTTCATTAATATCTCGACAACCCCAGATCTTAGAAACTCGAAACTTGGACAAAATTTATGGGGGGATATTTCAAGGCTATTCACCAAATTTCATTAAATTCGGTTCAGCCGTTTTTCCGTGACGATGAGACAAACGAAAATTTCGTTTTTTACTAATATCTCGAGAACCACTGGTCGTAGAAACTCAAAACACGGATATAAATTTAAGTGGGGCTATTTCTGGGCTACCCACAAAATTTCATCAAATTCGGTTCAGCCGTTCTCCCGTGATGGTGTGACAAACAGACAGACAGACAGACAGACAGACAGACAGACAGACAGACAGACAGACAGACAGATTTTCATTTTTATTTATATAGATAAAAAGCAAACATGGCAAAAAAGAGAAAAGGCAATAATAAAGGGCTCAAGATTGAAGATCAAGACATGGAGAACAATTAACTGAGAATACATAAAAAACAGCGGTTAGTTCGAAATTGCATTCTCGTCAGGTCAGCCAAACAATTCGAATTAAAACCGAAAGAATAGCCAGTTTCTGACAACGGCGTTAGTATTTACCTATGGACACCTTTGGAACTGTCTACTGGCTAGTGGAAGGACAAATAATAAAAAAAACCAAGTGAACTATAAACCAGAAATATAAAAAAGAGAAATATTAACTCACAGGCACAGCCACCACGTGGCACTTTACACGTTCGCAGAAGAACATGCGACAGAGCATTTTACATCTCTTCGTCTAAGCGAGTGGACACCCGAATGAATACACTTGAACGAAAAATAATGTGTATGAAGACTTTCAAAAATAGTAAGCAGTATAGGACTTAGGACAAGTGGAAAGTAGTCTTTCAAAAATAGTAAGCAGTATCAGACTCAGGCCAAGTGGTAAGTAGGTGATAAGAACGGGTGAAATTCACAAAAAAAGAGTTATCCAATCAAGGATAAACAATGCTTATATATATATATATATATATATATATATATATATATATGTGTGTGTGTGTGTGTGTGTGTGTGTGTGTGTGTGTAATCAGTAATGGGGAGTAAGGTTCCTGATAGTTATGATAATACATATTATATTATATAAATACAAAAATAACGCTTCTGCAGTATTTAATTAGCAGAATATCTCAGAAATGAAGCTGGAATTTTCATGAACTAATGCGTGCAATTTCTGACCTTTCATTTCAAAGTTATTTGGCTGCTCAAGGACATTCTTAGGAAACCTGTAGATGAAACTAACATGCATATATTGGGACTGTTTGTATTGAAGTTATTTGGGTGCTTAAGGACGGTTTTAGGAATCCTTTTGATAGAACTAACGTGTACACTTTGGGATATTTCATTCCGAAGTTATTTGGATGCGAAAGGATTTTCTCGGGAAACCTCTAGATAGAACTAACGTACATACTTTGGGACCTTTCATTCCGAAGTTATTTGTGTTCTTAAGGACTTTCTTAGGAAACCTGTAGATATAATTAACATGTACATTCTGGAACCTTTAATTTCGAACGTATTTGGGTATTTTAGGACTTTCGTACGAAGCTCTTGTAGAACAACTAATGTGTACACTTTGGGATTTTCATTCCAAAGCTATTTGTGTGCTTAAGGAATTTCTTAAGAAATTTGTAGATAGAACTAACGTGTACATTTTCTGACCTTTCACTTCGCAATTATTGGGCTGCTTAAGGACATTTTTAGGAAGCCTGTAGATAGAACTAACGGAAACGGAAACTTTGCCACCTTTCATTTCGAAGTTATTTGGATGTAAGTACTTTGTTAGGAAATCCGTAGATAAAACTTATTTGTATACATTGGGACCTTTCGTATTAATGAAAACTTATGATAGAACTAATGCGTACACTTTGAGACCTTTCATTCTGAAGTTATTTGGGTGCTTAAGTACTTTCTTAGGAAACCTAGATAGAACTAACATGTACATTTTGTGTGTGTGGAACCTTTCATTGCGAAGTTATTTAGGTGCTTTAAGGACATTCTTAGGAAACCTGTATAAGATCACTGGTCTTGATAAGCAATTAATCAACTATAATAGTCAGTGAATCAAAATAATAGACCTTCACCGGAGAAATACGAGAGTTTCTTTCAAAAGAATTCGTCAAAGTTTAAAAATAGTGCATCATTAGTAAAATAATACTTTATAAAAAATAAAAATGTAATCATTAGTAAAATAAATAAATACCGTTAGCAGCATTTAAGGTATTGCGGCACACCTCAATACGCATCATGGGTCACCAATATGTCACAATGCTGGCAAGATTCCGCTTTTATGCATTAATAATACGATATACCGACTTCCTTGAAAATAATCTATGAATTATGCATTTGTGGCCCTCGAACTGCGAGACTGAAGATTTAAATTAGCCCTTTTTCAAGGGCAAGCGGGAAATAAGTAGCACTTGCACTTTGACAATTCGGTTCAACCATCATAGACGAGCGACTATGAGAATATGTGATCTATTCTGCTATACTTTCAACTATTGCATTTAATGACTTTCTGTCAGTTTTGATGTCTGAGAAAAGAAATTGAAAACAAGTATCTCAGGTATTTTCAATAGATGGGCAAGAGTAGATAATATTTAAGGATATGTCCGTCTTATGCATTTAGTCACGGCTATGTGGTTTTATATATCACAGGCAGTTTTCGGTTTATGAACATTTGCTATAATGAGTAGCACATATACGAAATTTCTTAAATTCACCAATACGTAGGGGAAGTGCTTTTGAAACGAAATGCTAAACGTATACTGAACATAAACTAGCAAAAAGCCGGACTTTGAAGAGATATGAAGTATGCGAGCTATGAAAGATTTCAAATTATAACTTAATTTAAAAAATTTATTATAAAAAGTATAAAAAATTTTCAATATTTAAGAATCATTATACAAAAAAATATATAAGTTTTCAGAATTTGAATATGAAATTATACAAATTAGAATACAGGAAATCAATGAAGTTAAATTAACATATTTGAATCACAAAAACGTATTTAATATACAGGAGTACGGTTAAATCCCAATGCATGTAAATGCACAAGCTTTGATTAGCTATTTAAAAGTTATTCACTTGTTATTGTTATGAAGCGTTGTGAGCATGCGCGGTTTAAAAATGGGCGTTTCGCCCTCACTTTAATTATTGAAATTGTGATTTTGCACATCTCTGAGCAATTTTAAAAATGATCGTTTAAAAACGGGCGTTTAAAAATGGGCGCTTCGCCCTATAGCAGTTCGCTTTAATTATTGAAATTGTGATTCTGCACATCTCTGCAACTTTAAAAATGGTCGCTTAAAAATGGGGTTTATAAAAATGGGTGCTTCGCCCTATCCCAGTTAGCTTTAATTATTGAAATTGTGAGCAGCAGCTGCTGAATAATTGCTTGGATGGTAGTCCGGAAGATGATTAACCATTTGGAAAATAAGAAGATATAATAAACATAAATGCCGTATATGGTTGAGAAAATGGATTCCTCACCCATATACGGTCTTTGGGTGTATCAGAGAGACTTTCAAGAGAACTTGCAGCAGAAGGCATTAAAAACTTTAGAAGCCACTTTTTGCAAATTTTTAAAACTCTAAAGCATACGCGTTCTTTTTCATTTTTTTTTACAAGTAACTCAAACGATGCTTCAGTTACTTACTAACACAATAACGACGGTACTTGTAACATTCTAAAAGTAACTTTATTCAACGCCGGTTATAATCGGACTCGACTATAATACACTAATCGTACGCAATTTGACATGACGAAAGCTATTTTCCGAGAGCTTTAACCATCCTGACTCTCGAGTGAAGCCGGGCATAACTGTCAGTAAATAGTATAATTAAAGTGTGCAAAAATAGCGCACGATAAACGAAAGTATGACTAAAGAGCGATAGAGCATTAAGTGTTCTTCCCAATGAATTTTCTGGCTTATTTTGACACATGACGATGCAAACGTGTCAGCAATTGTCGAAACCTAAGGTGCACGCTATTTTAAGAGAATGCACATCTGAAGCGCATTACAGATAGGAGGAAAACGGGCACGAAAGTTTTCCGCTTGGTCTGAGACAAATTTTATTGCTTTTCTATTAGGTTTTCAAATAAAATTTTACAACCGCAAATCAGAACCCGTATCCCCCCCTCCTCCATCAGTGGAATGAGTGATTCTTATAGGTCAAGCGTGTAAATACTGAACCCTATTGATTTATAACTCTATCAAACATCCAGAAGCCCCCTTGCCCCCCTTCAATTTTCAAATGAATTTTCTAAAAAGTCATAAAAAATCAAGGCATTCAACAATGTTACATAAGTAATGATTTTACACCGCAATGTTTTTATTAGAAAAAGAATGATACAAATTTTAGAATGCTAGCATGAACCGTTCTCAAAATATTGCACGTTTTCAAATAAATATATAAAAAGTGTACATAAAATTATAAAAATAGTAAGTATTGTCCAATATGTTCACTTTACATCTACAACAATAAAATAAGGTATCTGTCTGTTTGCTTGTGTCGTCTGTAATGGAAAATCTAAGTATCGCACAGCCATGAAATTTAGTACAGGGGTACCTCGTCTACCGAAAAAATACGCCTCATCAAGATATTTCAAAAATTCACATTTTCTTTAGTTATTTAATATTGAAGCGCCATTTTGAGCGATTTTCGCACAAATCCTTAACGATAGAAACTGTTGTCGTAGCGTTTCCATCTTGACACCATCGGAAAGATCAAATAACGATCTTTTAAACGAGCTTTGAACCGAATTCACAAAGCAATTCCTTCATATTAAAATAAAATATTTGAAAATTCGCCGAAATATAAAAAGTTTAGGAAATTTCAAATGCAAATTGTTGCATTCAAAAATTGAAAACTCGCATAATTCCAGTATTTGGCATAAATGTTGTGTGATATCTTCGCTTTCTAATAAAAAATAATAATTACTCTTTTCTTGAATTTCCTATGAATTTTAATGTGAACCCTCTCTTAAATTTTTAATGCTCTCATAGTGGACCTTTCCTTCCTGAGCAGGTGTTGTTCTTCTTCTTTGCTTCATACGTGCTAAGCGTGAAAGGACAGTCCTGACGTCATAAAGAATGCTTTCGTCAAAGAAAGCTGGGAAATTGTATAGTTTGAAATTTTCTCAATTCCAAATATTAATTTTAACTTCGTTATATTTCAATATAATAGTGATTTTACGCTCTGTCGTAGATTGCAATCATCTCTTTTAATAGAATTCAGTCATACATAACTTTTCGAAATTCTGATATCAGGTTACAGAGGGGGGAATTGAGATTTAAGCTTTCTTATACATTCTTTTTACGCTATAAAGAGATTTCGCCATTCGCTATTCAGTTGTGTTGTGTTAATAAAATAAATTCTGCGTTAAGTTTATATACGGAGTTATGCCATAATTTAAATGTATGAAGGAATTTGCACTGAATGTGTACAAAGGAATTTGCACTGCATGTGTACGAAGGAATTTGCACTGAATATGTACGAAGGAATTTGCACGGAATGTGTAAGAAGGAATTTGCACTGAATGTGTACGAAGAAATTTGCACTGAATGTGAACGAAGGAATTTGCACTGCATGTGTAAGAAGGAATTTGCACTGCATGTGTACGAAGGAATTTTCTACTGAATGTGTACGAAGTCATTTGCACTGATGGCAGCATATCAGCGGAAATTGCATATTTAGGACGTATTACAGGCGAAGGAGTGTTTAGGTGAAGAGAGCATGGCGCAGCGGGTATATCATTATATAATGAGCTTTGTACATGTATCAGGCTTCATCCGTTCATCCGTTCATCCATACTACGCCCTACGCTTCCGCAGGGGGAGTACACGAATTGCATTCGTTGATAAAGAGTTACTTCCAGAAATCTACTGAAGTTAATAGTTTTAAAAAAAAATGCAGTGGTCGTGCTAGAAGAGCTTATTTAGGACGTAATGCATAGTCGTATTAGGTCATATTTGTTGATGTGCCCAGTGTCGTGCAGCAGGTACAAGGCGTAGCTTAGGCGTATCATCCGCGAAACTTAGTGATATAGCCACATATGCCCCAGCGCTGCAGTGTAAGATGCATTGAGGCGTTTATTTATGCATATTATACTTGCTCAGCGGGTGGGACTCAACTGCGCATGCACCAGCGCAGCGGGTGGCTATACCTTTTGAAATATTGAATGAATTAATTCAATTAACCCCTGTTTTAATATTCTAGCCACGAGGGTATATTTTTAAGGATACAATATTATGCGACAGATCTATAAGATTCTCGTATATTTCCTTAAATAGTATAATGTATAAGGAAAGTATTGTGCCGGGGTCGAATTCGAGTTTTCGACGGGAGAGCACGTTTCAAGCATCCTTGAACTCGAATCGATCGTTTTTGAGGTGATGTGTGTGTGTTGTGAGTCTGTGAAGATTATATCTCACGAACAAATGGAGCGATTCGAATGAAATTTGGTACAAAAATTACAATCATTGGATATTGGAAGCCTATTGTTCATAAACGCAATCGAATGTTCTGAAGACCCTTAACGTTTCGAATGAAATATTGAAAAAAATATCAGAAAATCAAAACCTTTAATAAACTTACGTAAATAATAATGTATGTAATTTTTTAATGAAAAACAATTGACTCAAATTTTAGAACGCTAGCTTGAACCGTTCTTGAGATATTGCATATTTTCCAAATACATTTATCAAAAAATCATATAAAATTAAAAAGTATTAATTATTGTGAGATATGTTCACTTTTTATATGTAATATTATGCCATAAATGTGTTAGCATAATTAACGTGGATCTAGTTTGTTCCATTCAAGAGAGAAGATACTTTGGGTTGTTTTGTTTTGTATCTTGACAACTGACAATTCGCCAATAATCGTTTGTTTACTATAAGAATAACTTATTTCTCCGTCCGTAAGTCTGGGCGAAATTATAGTTACTAATATGGCGGAATATCACCAATTTGGCGACTTTTTTTAAATGTGGCTAAAGTAACGAAAATGCTGCTAAATTGATAAAAATGGCCCTAAATCAATGAAAATGAGGACTGATTTATGAAAATTGAATTTCTTGATAATAATATAAGAATCTACTATAAGAATAACCTATTTCTCGTCTCTAAAGGTTGGCGAAATTTTGGCGATGTACTTGGCGGAATATCGCGGACTTGGTAATTTTTTTTAAATGTTGACAAATTGACGAAAATGTCGCAAAACTGATAAAAATGTTCTTATTAGGTAAATTACAAAATATTCTGCATATATCCAATTTTACACAGAATGTACCTATCTATAAAATTTCACAGCGATACACACTCCCTTTATCTCCCACACTTTTAATATCTTTAATTTAGAATAATACGTATTTTAATCACATTAATTATAAAATATTTTATCTATTTCCAATTTATTACAGAATGAACCCACCGGCAGGAGGATGGAATTCAAGGAGTCGGCATGTGGAAGGGAAATTGAAGGTCTGCAGATTTCGGCGCGGATGATTGGCATCCATTTTTTTTTGGGGGGTGGGGGGTGGGGGGGTCCCACAAAATAGAGCAGTGCTGATAGAATAAAATTGCGTGTAGTTAATATGGCTACACGACACTCAGTATACCGAATTTAAAGTGTATCTTAGACAGCTTTTCTGTAGAATTTTTACTTTCCTTATATACATAATGTATAAGGAAAGTATTGTGGCGGGGTCGAAAATTCGAATTCGAGTTTTCGACGGGAGAGCACGTTTCAAGCATCCCTGAATACGAATCAGACGTTTTTGAGGTGATGTCTGTGTGTGTGTGCGTGTGTGTCAGTGAGTCTGTGGAGACGATAACTGACGAACGAATGGACCGATTCGAACAAAATTTGGTACAAAAATCACAATCCATAAACACTGGAAGCCTATTGTTTTAATCGAATGTTCAGAACTCCCCTAAATTTTCGAGTGAAATTTTGAAAAAATCGTCAAAAAATCAAAACCGCTAATAAAGTTACACAAATAGACATTTCTTATGTAATTTTTCATTAGAAAACGATTAACATAAATTTTAGAACGTTAACATGAACCGTTCTTGAGATATTGCACATTTTTCAAAAAAATTATCAAAAAGTCATATAAAATTAAAAAAATATATTTCCTATTGAGAAACATGTTCACTTTTCATATGTAATACCATGAGAATAAATTGGGTGACATTATTCTCGTGGATCTAGCTCGTTCCATTCATGAGAAAAGATACTTCGAGTAATACTTTTGTATTTAAAGGCCAATAGTTATTTATCTGCTATAAGAATAACTTATTTCTCCGTCAGTAAAGCTTGGCGAGATTTTGGTGACGAATTTGGCGGAATGTCGCCAACCTGGCGGTTGTCAAATTAACGAAAATCTTGCCAAATGGATTAAAATGACGCTAAATCAATGAAAATGACGATTCATTGTCGAAAATTCAATATCTTGGAAAGAATATAAGTATCTACTATAAGAAAAACCTACTTTTTTTACTGTAAAAGTAGTAAATTCATTGCATTATATAAGGAAAGTCATGTGTTGCCCACATCAGATTTTTTTTATTGTAAAAGTAGTACATTCATTGCATTATATAAGGAAAGTCATGTGCTGCCCACATCAGATTTTTATTTAAGTCATCCTGTTTAGGAGAAAAACTGATAATTACGACATATGAGAATTTTTGAATAATCATCACGGTTATTTAAAATTTGATAACGGAGAAATTTCAGTGTTTTTACTCAAGAGTGATTTTACTTGTTATAAGATATATTGTAAGACATGCTTCGTTCAGTATTTCTTAAACTTCTTAGAACTGAAACCCTGAGTAGAAAAATTTCTGTCAAACTCGTTGCCAATTTAAATTATATTCGTGTCTTAGAATGTTAAGAGTCGTGTATTTAGATACCTAAACACACAATTCTTAGTTTTGAATATTAATTTTTTGGGAAACATAATGGTCTTTTTCAGTCTTTAAAATTAACAGCGTACATGACTTTCATGTACGCTTTAATGTACGAGGACTAATATCAAAATCTTAGCCTTGAGGAGTGGAGAAGGAAAATTGAAAATCCGACTACTTTAAGTTCTGTCCAATCGTCGATATTATAACTAAGAGGATGGAATGTAGTCTATCTTCTTAGTACTATAAATGTGAAAAGATTTTGCTTTTTAAGTCATACAGAGGGTTTTTAGAGGGTCTAAAAATACTTTTCGAAAAAAAAGCATATTTTCCAGCCTCTGGGTGCGTACAAATCGAAAGTCCCGCTCCATTAAGTTCTGTACCATAGTCGATACATTAAGTTTGCTAAGATTCAGGCTTCTAGGACAAAGGAGGTGCTTTTGGAGAATCTGAAAGTACTTTTAATCTCCCTCACCATTTTTTCCTCCCTGGGGTGAATCGAAACTCCAGCACTGTTATGTCGTGTACCGTAGTCGGTACTATAAGAGATTCAGCCTTCTATGTCATCAGGGATTCTGAAGGGTCTGGAAAGACAAAAACACGTAAAACAATTACATGTAGGGATATGCATACTTTTAATATATCTTTTAAACTATGTATTAAAATGCCAAGGTCAAATTGTATCATAGGCGTAGCCAGGGACTTAGAATGAGGAGTGAGCGAGTGCTGAATTTCATTTTTCAATATGAATGAACCCCTTTCGAGAATTATTGCAATTTATCACCATCTGGGGAGGGGGGCGAAATTATGATCACACTCCTGCATACGCCACTGAATTTTATACATTCTCAGTGATTTAAAATATTTCTAATAACATTACTAAATATTTTTTTGTGTTTTAGATATTGAAATATTTATGTTACAATAATCTGAGTTTAAACATTCGAGAGTAATCTAATTTATTACCGCTTTTATATATGGATAACACTTGCATCCGCCATCTATAACTTTCCTTATATACATAGTATAATGTATAAGAAAAGTATTGTGATGGGGCCGAAAATTCGAATTCGAGTTTTCGACGGGAGAGCACGTTTCAAGCATCCCTGAACACGAATCAGACGTTTTTGAGGTGATGTCTGTCTCTGTGTGTGTGTGAAAGTATGTGTGTATGCGTATGTGTGTGGAGACAATATCTCACGAACGAATCAAGCGATCCGAACAAGAATTGGTACAAAAATCACAATTAGTGAATACTGGAAGCCTATTGTTTTTACACGCAGTCGAATGTTCAGAACACCCTAAATTTTGAAATGAAGTTAAAAAAATTATCAAAAAATTAAAACATTCAATAAAGTTACGTAAATAATCATTTTTATGTAATATTTTATTAGAAAACGATTGAAATCTAGCATGAACTATTCTCGAGATATTGCACATTTTTAAAATAAATTTTTCAAAAAATCACATAAAATTAAAAAAAAATTAACTATTGTGAAATATGTTCACTTTTTATATGTAATATTATGCGATAAATTTGTTATCATTCTCATGGATCTAGCTCGTTCCATTCACGAGAGAAGACACTTTGGGCAGCTTTGTAATTTGACGCCATTAGTCGTTTGTCTACATAAGACTAACCCATTTCTCCATAAACAACGCTTGGCGACATTTTGGCGGCGAATTTGGCGGAATATCTTCAACTTGGTGAGTTTTTTAAATGTTGCCAAATTGACGAAATATCGCCAAATTGATAAAAATGTCACCAAACTGATAAAAATAACGATAAATAAGTGAAAATGAAGACTAATTGATGAAAATCCAATATCTTGGAAAGAATAATAACCTACTATAATAAAAGATACTTTGGTTAATAGTTTTGCATTTCGACGCCATTAGTCCTTTGTCTGGTATAAGAATAACCTATTTCTCCAACCATAATGCTTGATGAAATTTTAGCGACGAATTTGGCGGAATATCATCAACTTGGCGAGTTTTTAAAATGTCGCCAAATTGATAAAAATGTCGCCAAATTGATAAGAATGGCGCTAAATCAATGAAAATGACAACTTATTGATTAAAATTCAATATTTTGGAAATAATATAAGTCTCTACCATAAGACTCACTCGGTCTGTAGCGTCGCTTGGCAAAATTGTGGCGACGAATTTTGGCGGCTTATCGTCAACTTGGCGACTTTTTTAAATGTTGCCAAATTGAAGAAACTGTTGCTAAATTGTTAAAAATGTTATCAAATTGTTAAAAATATCGCCAAATTGATAAAAATGACGCCAAATAGGATGCAATATTTTGCGAATTTTTAATTCCGTCATATGATGGGCATACCTTTTATTATATAAGAAATGCTCTTCTAAATATTGCCAACTTGGCGATATTTGGCCCCACATTGACGAAAAAATCGTCAAAATTGCAAAAATGACGCCAAGTTAATGAAAATGACGCCTAATTGATGGATTTATTATTAAGCTATTTAAATATATATGGACTATATTGCTTATTGTGGATGCTATCAATATTAATAATTGTTAATTTAGAGTTGCATAATATGTAAGTGGGTATAAAATAGTTTTAGATGTTGTCATACGGATGTACAATTTACCGTGCCAAATTTACAATTTAACATTACAAACACTGTGCCGTGGATCTTTTCATCACTTTTTCACCGTTAAAGAAGTAAATTCATTGTATTATATAAGGAAAGTTACGTGCTGCCTACATCAGATTTTTTTTATATTAGACTATTAAATAATTGTAAATGCACAGTAAACATTAACCTTCCGAAATTTTAAGGCAGCTGTATATTTTTTTTCTCATAAAATAGCGCTGTAAAACTATTCATTTTTATTAGAAAGTATACGAGTACTTGGACCCTCCGTGGACGAGTATGGGACCCCCAATGTGGCCGCCTTAGGTCGCCGTTCTCACTCCACCCCCCAGCAATGCTTCACGTAGATATCCTATCTATATAATCGCTTGAATATCCCATATCTTCTTTAAGATATCTACGGTGCTTCACAACCAACCCATACAGTAAGAAGAACAGGGCATCTCTTAATATTCCATACTCCTAGATCCTTCTGCTCATCCGGAAGGATCTTCGGAACTGCAAATTTATGGTCCCAGTAGTTCATAATTATTCCCGTAGATACAGGGCGGATGTGAGGATCCATCTTGGGTCTTCATCTAGCAATACTCTTGCCATAATCACTTAACTATCCTGGTAAGAAAGAAGTAAAGTGCATTATGTAGAGAAAGCTGTATGCTGCCCATTTTAGATTTTTTTTAATACGAGCATTTTTAAAACGCCTTCCCACTGCTCATAACGGGTCAGATAATAAATAAATCAGAACAATCCCACATTCTTCAATGAAAAAATCAATTAAGGAATGAACGTCTGTAGGTTGTATCCCACTTGCAGGTCAGGAAATAAAACCGTATTAATGAACACACTTTTCACTTAGCTACCATTAGGCCAGAGAAGCAAGTGTGAAAGCAGCTCTGCTGAACCCAGCCGCGGAATGCTAAGAGGAAGAACTACCATCTGTTAACCTTGGACTTGACCTACCGGTCGAGGTAAAACGCCTCTCATGTCTGAAGAAAGTGATACGGTGGTTATACTTAACATTGCCGCTTAGGTATTCCCTTTGGGAAGATATCAAAATCATCGATTTTATTGAGAGATGCTTTTCCTTTTCTGGTTGCTGGAATTTATCAAGATAGCACAACACGGAAATCATGGATTTTTGTTCTATCGGAAGAAAATCCGTGTTAGGGCGTTTCCGGAGAAGAGCTGATGGAGGAAAAACAGTGAGATGCGGGTGTGTTTTAAGAAAATGGAAAGAGTATGCAAATGAGAATTTATACAGTGATCGAAAAATTCTTAAGCACCCCAATATCTTTGGAATGAGAGGCTCATGTGTCTGCACAATGTGTTTCAAATAGATCGCACAACCAGAGTTTGATCAAGCCAAAGTAGGGCCCAGGGTCTAGTCTTAATTCAGGGTCCCCATACGCATACCAAGCACATGTAAAACATCAACACATAACAAATTTAGTTCTCAGGATCACAGCCCCGAATGCTCTTTTGTACACGTAGAAAACGTCCGACCTTTTTACTTCAAAGTAATATATTAAGGCTGTAAGTGATATATAATATTTAAAATTATTAACATATTTTATAATTTAAAATAAAAACTAATATTACCAGTTGTAAATTAATCAGAAAATTATTTTTGCATAAACGTTGTATTACATAAAAAATTTCGGGCCCAGGCCCGGAGGCTCGTGCTTTAATCAGGCCCTGTGCACAACTAAATATCTCTAAGATATACTTTCAAATAAGATATACTTTCAAATAATTATCAAATAAGATATACTTTCAGGCTACGACAGTTTTGGTCAGGTGACACGGTTTAGTAAAAGAGTACAAAATGCAACTTTTTTTATACTAGTCCTCTACAAAGGAAGTTTCAATTTGCAAATTGTTCCTTATTCAAATTAAAATTTTTAGAAACCGCTCTCTAATATGAAAAACTGGCCGCAAAATATTGTAAAAGTCGTAGGACTCGAACCACTGTGACTTGATTAAAAGAAACGGCAAAAACACAGAATTCAGGGGGTCGTATAGAAATTGAATTTCGTTAGATAAAATTTCCATTCAAAAACATACCGGGTGGTTAGAATTAAATTATCCCTGTTCAGAGTACTGTAGAGAAAAAACCAATGGTCATAAGAACGCCAGATCTGCGTGGTATGTATTTCAGAACACGGAGAAACGAATGATTAAAAAAAAATGTTCAAAAAATGACCGATAGTGGGAAGAGATGGCCCTGCGAACAGTCCTTAGTAAAAACACAATTCAATGAAACGGTTTGGTATTCGTGATGCATATGAATTACGAATTGTAAGTGGTATAAACGTGCGATATATACTGACAATAGTTATAAACACTCAAATGCCAATTTAATTAATGCATCTAGAACATGTTAGACGTGGAACGCTTGGACTGTTCGCACAGCCCGATATATCGTCCCCAATCGGTCATTTTTGGAACTAATTTTTTTGCGTCATTCGTCTCCCGTTGTTCTGAAATGCAAACCACGCAGGTTTGGTGTTCTTATGACCACTGGTTTTTTTCTCTACAGTGCTCTAAACAGGGATACTGTAAACCTAATTACCCGCTACATGCAAATCTACCTTTACCTGAAGTTTTATACAGGCCCAACTAAACGCCGAAAACTTTAAAATATGATAACTCGGGTGATTTTGATCGTATGGCAATGGAACTTTCTTTCCACTTCGAATGCAATATCACTTGAAGGGGTAGACATTTCGAGAAACGTCTCTCCTGAAAAATAAGCCGTCACTTGAGTGTCTGCATTTTCCTTCGTTTATTTAGAAGGAAAATATTTTTGCACTTATTTCGAATAATATATGAATAATTCAAATAAAAGTTACTTGGTTATAAATTATGCGGGTAGACCTTGTCTCCCCTAACGCTTCGCCACTGATCACTACCATGACAGGTTGCCAGTTACTCCGATTCAAGCTTCCAGGTGGCAGTGCCGTCGCACTACGTGATGGGGCTTAATTTAAAAGCATGAAAAATGGAGAAGGAAAACATATCACTGCCAGATTTGGATCACTGAAAGAAGATGCCAATAATCTAACATATTATATGCGCAGGATATATTTTCCTAAGAGCAGACGGGTTAGCTGATTCGGAAGTCACGCATATCAAATTTTAAAATCATATAATGCACTGTGAAATTGATAGTAGTTTTTTTTCCAGCTAGGTGGCACTAATATACTCTAAAATATATATCAGAATACCGTCTGCTGTTTTTAATACGTCAGACGATAATTACAGATCTTGTTCTTATCAATCGCAGAGTGAGGCGTTTTTCCAGAGTGAACAAAGAATGACTAGAGAAATATTGCTCTAAAATAAAAATTATTTCACTCTAAGAAAACACCATATTCTTTGATTGATAAAAAATATATCTCTTATCGTTTGCTACATTAAAAACAGCAGACGATATTTCTGATATATTACTTTCCTTATACGTATACATAGTATAATGTATAAGAAAAGTATTGTGACGAGGTCAAAAATTCGAATTCGAGTTTTCGACAGGAGAGCATGCTTCAAGCATCCCTGAACTCGAATCAAAAGGTTTTGAGATGATGACTGTGTGGACTGTGGATACGATATCTCACGAACTAATGGAGCGATTTGAACAATATTTGGTACCAAAATTTCAGTACTTGAATACTGGAAGCCAATTGTTTTTAAACGCAATCGAATATTCAGAACCCCCCCCCCCCTAAATTTTCGAGTGAAATTAAAAAAAAAATCATCAAAAAACCAAAATCTTTTATAAAGTTCCACAAAGAGTCATTTCTTATGTAATTTTTCATTAGAAAACGATTGACACAAACTTTATAATGCTAGCATGAACCGTTCTCGAGATATTGCACATTTTTCAAATAAATGTATCAAAAAATCACATAAAATAAAAAATAAAAATATTAACTATTGTGAAATATGTTCACTTTTCATATGTAATATTATGCGATAAATTTGGTGACATCGTTCTCGTGGATCTAGCTCGTTCCATTCATGAGAAAAGAGACTTTGGGTGATACTTTTGTACGGCAGTCATTTATCTATATAAATAAAATTGAAAATGTCTGTCTGTCTGTCTGTCTGTCTGTCTGTCTGTTTGTCCCATCATCACGGGAGAACGGCTGAACCGAATTTTGTTTCATCAATAAAACACAACGAACATTTGTTTCATCAATAAAACAAGGATTGATTTTTTCTGTTTCAAAAATTTTATAGATCTATTTCATAATTTTCTGTTTATTACACACTAAAACTGAAAAAATTATCTTTACATAGGTAGACGATATGACAATTGAAGTTAAAGCATTCATAAATTGCAAATCTGGAATTTTATTTTCATTAAATATATGTCATTTTTAACATCTTGTATGCTCCTATAATATTGGAATATTATTGGAGCATGAAAACTATATCTATATAAATAAAATTGAAAATCTGTCTGTCTGTCTGTTTGTCCCATCATCACGGGAGAACGGCTGAACTGAATTTGATGAAATTTGGTGGGTAGTCTAAAAATAGACTCACTTAAAATTTAGTCTGTGTTTTGAGTTCCTACGACCAGTGGTTCTCGAGATATTAGTAAAAAACGAAATTTTCGTTTGTCTCATCATCACGGAAAAACGGCTAAACCAAATTTAATGAAATATTGTGGATAGCCTTAAAATAGCCCCCCATAAATTAGTCCAAGTTTCGAGTTTCTAAGGCCAGGGGTTGTCGAGATATTAATGAAAAACGGAACTTTTCCTAAGAGTTCCAATTTCCAACTCCGTGGTTTATCCAAACGAAAAGGATGAAAATCGTTTGTTTAAAACGTCAAAATGAAATAAAACTTTATTTCCGAGTTTTGTGCAGGATTTTTGCATTAATTAGTCACTATCGGAAAACATGAATTGTTTAAAACATGAATTTAAATGGAAAAATCTACCTCCATATAGGTCATCTTTCACAAGCTTTTACTCAACGATGAAAAGTATAAAGAAATCAAAATGGCTATTTAATTTCGCATTTTATGAGGAAGATTCTATCTTATATCATGTTGCTCGGCAACGGAATGAAATTAAATGTGTTGTTAATATTTATTATAATTTTTTCTATTTGAATAATAAATAAACGGATGTAAAAATATATTTTATAAATGAACGGTTTGATTGTTCTTTTAATTATATAAATTGCGGACTGAGTACATCACTTTCATTTATTTTACAAAGAGGTTTCAAGCTCATATATTGTGTTTAGCTAATAAACTCATATATTGTGTTTACCCAATAAATTCATTTAGCCGATTGTTGAAACAGAAAAAGAGTAGAACGGGTGTATCTTATACAATTTTAGTGTTTTCATTTAGTATATACAAACGAGATCAGGATATTTTATTCCTCAGATCTGCAAATTCAGAGCTACGAATTTGGCGGAATATCGCTAACTTGGTAACTTTTCTTAAACTTTACCAAATTAGCGGAAATGTCTCCAAATTGATAAAAATGATGCAAATCAATGAAATTAAATTTGTTTTTTTAGAATAGAGTACTGAAATGATGTTTCGGTAGCATTTGTCGGTCAGTCCATTCATCCTACTTAGTAACACATTTAACGAATTTTTTTAATATCACCAAATTGATAAAAATATTTGTAAATCCATAAAAATATCATGGAATTGATAAAATTGCGCTTAATAAATGAAATTAATTGTGTTTTGTTAGGGGATAGTATTGTGATGATGTTTCGTCAATTTGTCGCAAAATGGGACTATCAGTTCTACAGTCCCACTTGGCGATAAATTTGGCGATTTTTTAAGTTATCCCTAAATTGACGAAAATGTCGCCAAACCTTCCATGGAGATAGCATTATTCAGACGATATGATTTCCATCAATTTATTTGAAGCAAATGATATCATGTCGCTTAGCAACGGATCCAATGTGTTATGTGCCATACGATTTTTATTAAATCCTTTCCGATTTGAATAATAAAGATATGTATATAAAATATATTTCATTGACATTGCATTTTTGACTGGATAATATCAATTACGGTCTTCAGGTTTAAACATTATTATCATTGATATTTTCGGGGACTGTTGATTCAGGGTTTATTGATATTTTCAAGTTATTATGCCATTGTTTATTTATGACGAAAATTGTTGAAACTCATATATAGTACGTTGTACGAGTAATCTTCTACAAATACACGGATATATCTTCCAATGTACGAGAATATAAGTAGTACAGGTATACTGACATATATTGGAATCAATTACGACCTTTTCGTATAAAGATTACGGGGATTATTGATATTTTTAATTTATTACGTCATTTCTTTCATTTTGGCAAATATTTTTGAGACTCATATTATAATACGGGTAATCTTCTACTATCACACTGGCATATTTTCTAATCTGCGACAATATAAGTAGTGCGGGGTTGCATATATTGATTCAATTACTTTTTTTTGTAAATTTGTTTACAGAAGGGGCCAGGATGTTTTATTCTTCAGATCTGCCCTGAAGATAATTTTGCATAGTGAGAACAGATATTTTTCAACTTCTCTTTAGGAGCAATAAATTTAATATTTTAACAGAATTTGCACATGATTGCGAATTATAAGTTTCTCTATATTATATATTCCGTACGAAGAACGGCTATGCTGCTAGTCTGTTATAAGAATAACTTCATTCGTCATTCATAACTCTTAATTTTTTTAAATGTTGGCAAATTAACAAAAATGTCGCCAAATTAACGAAAATGTCGCCAAATTAATAAAAATGACACCAAATGAGGAGTAATGTTTCGCAAATTCTGATTTCCGTCATATGACGGGCATACCTACTAGTATATAAGAAATGCTTTACTCTCCGTTTGTCTGTAACACTTGGTGATGCATTTGGCGAACTTGGGGAATAATTTAGCGAAGTATCACCAACTCTGCGATATTTCGCCCCCAGATTGACGAAAATTGAGTAAAAATTGCAAAAATGAAGCCTAATTGATGAATTAATTATTAAAATATTGTAATACATGGACTATATCACTTATCGAGGATGCTAGCAATATTGATAATTGTTTAGTTAGAGTTGTGCGAAATATAAGTTAATTGGGTACTTTGAAATAGTTTTACATGTTGCCATCAGGCAAATCGCCAAATGTACAATTCAACGATAAAAAAACAGTACTGTGGATCTTGTACATTATTTTTTTACTGTAAAAGTAGTAATTTCATTGCATTATATAAGGAAAGTCATGTGTTGCCCACATCAGATATTTTTTTTGAAAGAACAATTATGCATAAAGCATTGAGTATGAAACACTTTCCAATTGAAATGCAATTTCATTTAAACATCTCTAAAATGTGATACACTTATCGCCGATATTTTTGCTTTCTTATATACATAGTATAACGTATAAGGAAAGTATTGTGACGGGTCGAAAATTCGAATTCGTGTTTTCGACGGGAGGGCAAGTTCTCTGAACACGAATCTCTGAACACGAATCAAACGCTTTTGAGATGATGTGTGTGTGTGTATACAGTGTGTGTGTGTGTGTGTGTGTGTGTGAGACAGTGAGCCTGTGGAGACGATATCTGATGAACGAATGGGGTGATTCGAACGAAATTAGGTACAAAAATTACAATCCGTGAATATTGGAATCCTATTGCTTTTAAACGTAATCGAATTGTCGGAAAACTCCAAAATTTTCGAATAAATTTTTACAACAAATATCAAAAAATCAAAATCGGTAACAAAGTTATGTAAATAATCATTTATAATGTAATTTTTTATTAGAAAACGATTGATGCAAACTTTAGAACGCTAGCATGAACAATTCCCGAGATATTGCACATTTTTCAAATAAAATTATAAAAGTCACATAAAAAAATTATTAACTATTGTGAAATATGTTTTGCTTTTCATATGTAATATTATGCGATACATTTGTTAACATCATTTTTGTAAATTTAGCTCGTTATGTTCACGAAAAAAAAAAGAAAAATGCTTTAGGTAATAGTTTTGTATTTGGATGCCAATAGTCATTTATCTACTATAAGAATAACCATTGTTCTCCGTCCATACAGCTTGAAAAAATTTTGGCGGAATATCGCCAACTTTGCATTTTTTTTAAATGTTGCCAATTTGAAGAAAATGTTGCAAAATTTGTAAAAAGTAGCTAAATCAATGAAAATGTCGACTGATTGATAAAATGTTGCCAAATTGATAAAAATGACGCTTAATGAATAAAAATGACGACTAATTGATAAAAATCTCGCCAAATTGATAAAAATGACGCTAAATGAATAAAAATGACGACAAATTGGTGAAAATTTAATATCTTGGAAAAAACACATGAATAGTCTATAAGAATAATCCATCTTCCGTCCATCTGTCCATAACGCTTGGAGAAAAATTTGGCAGGATGTCGCTAACGGGGCGACTTTTTAAATGTTGCCAAATTGATAAAAATATCGCTAAATGGGTGATAATGTTTAGCAAATTTTGAATTCCGTCATATGACGGGCATACTTTCTAGTATATAAGAAATGAACTTCTGTTGGCGATGTCTGTATCACTTGGCGATATATTTAGGGAACTTGTGGAATAATCTAGTGACATATCGCCACCCTGGCGATACTTCCCCCAGATCGACGAAAATATTGCAGAAATGACGCTAAATTAATGAAAAGGACGCCTAATTGATGAATTAATTACTAAAATATTTTAATATATGGACTATATCGCTTAATGGGGATGCTATCAATATTGATAACTGTTTATTTAGAGTTGCGCGAAATATAAGTTAATTGGGTACTTCGAAATGGTTATATATGTTGGCATCCGGAAAAGCGCAAAATGACAGTTACCATGGATCTTATACATAATTATTTCACTGCGAAAGAAGTAAATTCATTGCATTATATAAGGAAACTCATGTGCTGCCTACATCAGATATTTTTTTGAAAGAACAATTATTCATAAAACATTGAGTATGAAACACTTTCCAATTTTTAAACAAAAATAACATATCTTGTATTTATGCAGCAATATTTTAGCAAGGAGTTAGTAAACAGATTGAGATGCAAAATCGTGACATTTTCAATATTGCAGATTTCCCATCCATTTGAAAACCCAGCTTAAAATGCTAAAATATCGAAATTATAACCACTTTAATTCAAAAACAAAGAGCTCGATCTAAAATCCAATTATATACACTTGTAGAGCATTCAAAGATCTACAAATTCTTGCTTGTTTTTAATAGAATCCACTTGACTAGACGATTACATAAAAACTACAAGATCTTAATATATATATATATATATATATATATATATATATATATATATTAAGATATTATATATATATATATATATATATATATATATAAGAGAAAAAGGGTTTGAAGATCCAATGAAAGAAAAGTGAGAAGCTGTAACACAAAAATCAACTATCTAACAGGCTTACAAAACAAAAGTAAAAATTAACAATTCCTCAAACTAATGGAAAAAAAAATAAATAAATATCGAAGCAACAAGTCAATGAAAAGTATCAAAATACAAAGGTATGGAATCGAAAAAGAATAACAAACGAAATCAAGCACTAACGCTATACACGTGGACGAGGCTCTAAGCCTAAATCATGAATTGTTCACCTCTACAAAAATCGAATCATGTCCATGTATTTTGTAGAAGCAAACACAAAAATGTATGTTTCTGAAGAAATAGATAGATTATATCTATAAACTATATATATATATATATATATATATATATATATATACAGGGTGTCCCAAAAACATTGACCTCGGCTTTTATTCCTTAAATATTGATCTTAGACATATATAATAAATTATAAAGTTGCGTAAAAAAGGGTACAGAATTTTATCAAATCGATAAAAATTTTCAGGTGGTTAAATTTGAAGAAATACAAATTTTAAATTTTTATTTGGCCTCCGTACAAAACATTTCCAATGAGTAAAATATGCCCCATACACTAATAAGGTGATGTACAAAATTTCAGCATTTTATCATAAAAAGTCTTATAAAGCATTTCAGCGTTTTATCATAAATTTTATCATAACAGAGTTGGTGAAGGATTAATCACAAATTAAAATGTAAATGTTTACAGCAAGAGTGTAAATGACGCAACACAGGAAATGCATCATAGGCAAATAATATATGCCTCTTATCTTTAATGGATCTTTGGCATGAATGGAAAACATTTTGAACAAGCTTTGTAATCTTTGTGTAAAGTTATTTTTTCTATCCAGTGTAGATACTTTTGTACCAATCAATAGCAAAATTATTATTTATTTATGTAATTATTGTTTTCTTTCGTGATCTGTGTATGACCCCTGAAACGCGATCTGTCGACATAATTTTTCCATGTCGATACATCGAAAAGTGGTTTAAGTCAGCATTTTTGTCTTTTCATATCTCTGGGACTTTTTATGATAAAATGCTGAAATTTTGTACATCACCTTATTAGTGTATGGTGCACATTTTACTTATTGGAAATGTTTTTGTACGGGGGCCGTATAAAAATTTAAATTTTTATTTCTTAAAATTTAATTACTTTGAAAATTTTAATCGATTTCATAAAATTCTGTACCCTTTTTTACGCAACTTTGTAATTTATTATATATGTCTAAGATCAATATTTAAGGAATAAAAGCCGAGGTCAATGATTTTGGGACACCCTCTATATACACTATATGATCAAAAGTATCCGGACACTTTGGATGTTAGAATGTTTTTCGAATTTCTAATCAAATACTTGGCGAAGTGTTCTGTAACTTTGGCGATGTGAAGAACATGCTTGAAAACACACTTTCCAGTAAAGTTTCGGTGACTTGTGCATTTTCCACTAAGATATTGAAAAAGGGGAAAAATATATTTGATCACCTTGTATCATAAAAATCTGGAAAAGATTTGTAACTTTCACAAAATAGTTAACTAGCTTTGTTCAATGTGCATAAGCATTTTCGAAAAACTAAAACGCATATTCATGAAGATATAAACGTTTCTTAAAAAACAATAAAAAAAAATTGTTATATGTTTTTTGCTTACATTATCCATAGGTTTCAATCAAATTTTACTAAACTTACAGAACATTTGTCAACTTCCAAGAAAAACATTATACTTCAATTGAAAATTAAAGCATTGAATATACGATGATATATAAGCATTTGAAGAAACTAAGCTTTTACTGTGCAGGTACAAAACATATAGCAATAGTTTTCTTTCATGATTTTGTTGTGAGTACTGTAGGGCAACTTCTATAAAAAAATCCACTTGAATATCGTAAAAATTTACAAAGATATCGACGATATAGTGATCAGTTTTCTCTGACTCTCTGAAAGTACCTGGATGACAAGGGAGTTTTCATAAATTGACATTTTACAAATTCATCGGACATCCCTGTTCTGAAAATGAACTAGTCCAATTTCATTCAAATAATGAT
>OX578142.1:56010589-56193089 GCA_951213105.1 Amaurobius ferox
CTGTAGGACCTATGGCAATATAAATGAATAATATCACCCAATTAGTTTTGGATTGAACCCGGGTTGAAAAAATGAAATACATTGAGCCCTATGGGACCTAATTTTTCAAACATTTTTTAAGCGGATTTAAAATTCACAAATTGCTTCGAAAATTTTAGGTAATAGTCAAATTGTTCCATAAAATATATAAAAAAAAATAATTAAAAATAAAAAAATAAATATATTCAGTAGTTTTTTAAATAAAAATTAAAATGATAATTACACATCTTATATGAAACGATCACGTGACCATGATATAAAACGATCACATGACCCACTTCAAAATGATATATGGCATCCATCTTGTTTCAAAATCGTGATTTTTTAAAGTTATTTTTAATTCATATTGAGTGTTGTATCCATCCTAAAACTACTTTATTTTTGCTTAAATTCTGTGCATCTACATAATAAAACAACACAATGACAATATATTTGAGTTTAAATTTTCATTCAAAATTGATTATTTCTACAACTAAGCCTATTTTTCACCTATGTAAAATGTAAACAGCAAAATATGTCGAATGAGTTGTATTAGAATTCCTGTATTTCTTTAACACAAAATAATTCAGTCCATGGAGTCTGCATGGCTGATATGAATGAAATATTAATTGATTTTATAAACAGAAGGACGATTTTTTTCGATGAAGTTTTAAGCATAGAGTTTATGAATTGTAGCTCCATGGTCTTAATTTTTAAATAAAATAAATTAATGTAGTAATGTGATGAATGACATGAATGGGAGAAAGTTATGAATGAAATCCTGCTTTTATAGAGAGATCCAGGCGTGTTATTTTTTCTATGACGTCATTTGAATTTATTTCAGTTGTTTTCGATGAAGTTTTCAAATATAATAAATTATCGTAGTAGTATGATAGTTTTAAAAATATTACCGTGGAATGTATTGCATTTTAGAGATATTTAAACCAGGCAATTTATATTTCAATGCCGTCATTTGAATGAAGTTCATTTTTTTCAATGAAGGTTTAAGTTTTCAAATATAATAAATCAATGTAGTATTGTGATAAGTTTTAAAATATTACCGAGGAATGTATTGCACATTTTCGACTTTTTTAAATAAAATTGCATTGAATTTGGAAAGTGTTTCATAATCAATGCTTTAAGCATGATTGATCTTTCTTGTTTTACTTTCTCTGCATACATAATATAATGTAGAGGGAAAGTATTGTGACAGGTTTGAAAATTCGAATTCGAGTTTTCCACGGAATGACACATGTAAAGCATCCCTGAATTCGAATTAAGCGCTTTTAAGGGGATGTGTGTATGTGGGGTGTGTGAAGCGATATCTCACGAACAAATGTAGCCATTCGAACGCAATTTGACAAAAATATTACAGTCGGTTAAAAATGGCAGCCTATTGATTTTAAACGCAATCGAATGTTCAAAAGCCCCCTCCCCCACAAATTTTCGAATGAAATTTTGAAAACATCATTAAAAACCAGAACCGTTAATACTGTTATGTAAATGATAATTTCTTATGTAATTTTTTATTGGATAACGAATGATACAAATTTTAGAATGCTAGCATGAACTGTTTTCAATATATTCCTGTTCGCACGTTTTTTAATAAATGTATCAAAAATATTACATAAAATTAAAAAAGTATTAACTAATGTGAAATATGTTCACTTTTCATTCAATTTTATGTGACAAATTTGTTAACATATTCTTGAGGATCTAGTTCTTTCCATTCACAAGAGAAGATACTTGTGTAATAGTTTTGTATTCTTGCCGCCAATAATTCGCCAATAATTATTTATATACAGTGGCTGCCATTTATAAGAATCAAGTTCGTTTCTGTCGTTTTAATTCAAATAAGGAGTTGATTTTTAAGTACGGCAAATTTTAATTGCTTACTTCTATATTAATCATTAACTGTTATACATAATTTTTCAGGATTTAAATGTGTGTAAGTCAAGTAGTAGTAATAAATTTGTCAATCTACTTTTGTATTCTAAAATATTTCTTTACAAACTAAATTCACTTAACCAACCACCAGTTGCACAAAAATCCTTAATATTTCTGAAAAGCTTTCAGCTTTTTTCAAAAAAATAGTTCTATTAATAGGAGTGTGCTTCAGTCTGGTATAAAAAGCTACTGTAGAAGTGCTTCCTCGACATCAGCTGCCCTTCTTTTCCATTTTCTTGAAAAATTACATTTGTGAAATATTCTTGAAATTTCATTTTTGCCTTTCTGAATTTTATATTAGGTTGGTAATGTCATTTCTAATGCAAAAGCAATTTTTTAGCTGGATGGAGGAAGATAATCATCCATACTTGATTGATTTTCATATTTACGGCATGATACTTCTGCTAGCAAAATGTGCAATGACTAACAAACTTTCTACAAATATTTTCTGAACGCATAACCAAAGTCGTCTTTTAATCAGTCTTATTTATTTGAGCGAAAACTAAAACTTGATTATTGGTTTTACATTCCCTAACTCCTTTTACGGAGAATTTCTCTGCAATTCATGTAGGCCAACCACCCCCGTTGTATGGCTGGAGAGAAGAGGCTATATAATCAGATAACCTTATGCAGAACGAAATTTTCTTATTTTTTTCACTCTCTTTTACGAAATGAGCAAATTTCAGGTAGAAAACTGTTTCTTAAAAGCAGCAATCGTGATTCCTTAAAGAGGAAATTTTAATATGTAAAACAGAGTTTGTGTTTGTTTCTGTTGTTTTGAGTCTGATAGACGATTGATTCCTATACTGTAAAACATTTGCAAGCAAGTTACTGAAAGTTTCAATGAATCAGCTGTCCGTATTTGGGAGTAAGGTTCTTGATAGCTATGATAGTATATATACAGAGTATCCCCAAAACATTGACCTCAGCTTTTATTCCTTAAATATTGATCTTAGACATATATAATAAATTACAAAGTTGCGTAAAAAAAGGTACAGAATTTTATGAAATCGATAAAACTTTTCAGGGGATTAAATTTGAAAAAATACAAAATTTAAATTTTTATACGACCCCCGTACAAAAACATTTCCAATAAGTAAAATGTGCCCCATACACTAATAAGGTGATGTACAAAATTTCAGCATTTTAGCATAAAAAGTCCCAGAGATATGTTTAAACAAAGTTGGTGAGGGATTAATCACAAATTAAAATGTAATGTTTACAGCAAGAGTGCAAATGACGCAGCGCAGAAATGCATCATAAGCAAATAATATCTGCATCTTATCTTTAATGGATCTTTGGCATGGATGGAAAACGTTTTGAATAACCTTTGTAATCCTTGTGCAAAGTTATTATTTCTACACAGTGTAGATACTTTTGCACCAATAAATAGCAAAATTATTATTTATTTATGTAATCATTGTTTTCTTTCGTAATTTATGTATGACCCGTGAAACGCGATCTGTCGACATGATTTTTCCCCTTTAAGAACCCATTTCGATGAATCGAAAAGTAGTTTAAGTCAGCATTTTTGTCTTTTCATATCTCTGGGACTTTTTATGATAAAATGCTGAAATTTTGTACATCACCTTATTAGTGTATGGAGTGCATTTTACTCATTGGAAATGTTCTTGTACGGGGGCCGTATAAAAACTTAAATTTTGTATTTCTTAAAATTTAATTCCCTTGAAAATGTTAATCGATTTCATAAAATTCTGTACCTTTTTTTACGTAACTTTGTAATTTATTATATATGTCCAAGATCAATATTTAAGGAATAAAAGCCGAGATCAATGTTTTGGGACACCCTGTATTTATAATTTTTCTTTCTTTCTCAATTACATTTCCTAATCAGTTTGACTTTCTGTTATTAAATGCACGTTATTATATTGCCCGCTGTTTGATACTGTGTTTACTGATTTGTTCTCCTGCAATTTCGTTTTTATTATTTTAATATATATATATATATATATATATATATATATATATATATATATATATACATACATACAGAAATAATGCTTCGACAGACCATAATTAGCTCAATATATCAGAGATGAAGCTGGGAATTTTCATGAACACCTGTAATTGCGGCTTTTCTGATAGTTTACCGAAATTATAACAAAGTAGCTGAAAAAAATGAGTAAAGGTTGCAAAATGTTTTACAGGGGATAATCGCCAATTCTTAAAAGCGGCGGCCACTGTATAAGAAAAGCTCTTCTCTATATTTGTGTGTAACACTTGGCAATAAATCTGGCGAAATTATCGACTAATTTAGCGAGATATCGCCAAATTGGCGATATGTCGCCCCAGATTGACGAAAATATATAGCCAAAATTGCAAAAATAACGCTAAATCAGCAGAAATAATGCGAAATTGATGAATTATTTATTAAAATGTTTGAATATACGGACTGTATTGCTTGTTGCGGACGCTATCAATATTCATAATTGCCGATTTAGAGTTGCGCGAAATATAAGTTAATTAGGCACTTCGAAATAGTTTCGCATGTTGTCATCCGGAAAAGCTTCAAATGTACAATTCAACGTTAAAAAATTGTGCTGTAGATATTATGCCTCATTTTTTTTACTGTGAAAGATGTAAATTAAATGAATTATATAGTGAAAGTCAGGTGTTGCCCACATAAGATTTTTTTAGGATGTATCAGTACCACATAATTGAAAAAGGTATTTACTATTCATTCCTCGGTACGTTATATAATTTTAAAATTTGATGTGCATGTTTTCTCTATCACCCTGTATTTCTCTAAACCTACTGGAAACTAGTCAAATGATACTTAATTTCTAGTCTAAACCAGTAAAATTCCTAGATTTTTTTGGGGGGGAGGGGGGTATAACCAAGATATTTTTTCACATTTGCCTAAATATTATTTCTTAGAACTTCAATGGGTTTCCATGGGTTACTGGGTGGGGTGGGGGGTTATGTCCCACCCTCTGGCGCGACAGCACTAGCCTCAACTAAACTCCAACTGAAAGAGGTAGAGGTTAAATCTTTGTTTACGATTTGCAGGGGTGGGGGTGGGGTGGAACCCAACATTTTACAGAGGCTCTCTTAGTTTGGAATTGAGCTACTAGTTTAATTAAATATTGATTCAAAATATCAGTTTAAGAGGGAACGAAGTCTCCATTGAAGCCTATGTTAAAACTATCGTTATTATGTATATTTTCTCAGAATCTACTTATAGGACTGATTTAAAATTTGTCACAATTAATACTCAAACACGTTTACATACTTTAACATATGCTTTTATATGAAAAAATTAGGATATAGGAATTTTTAAATTTTTTTTATAAAAATTGCTAAAATATTTATGAAGAGTTAAAATTTCTTTTTAAATATGTATATCTTCAAGCCCCTATGTATGATATGAATATGTGTGGTAAAGTAAAATATTCATTAGATTATGAGGAAAAGGTACATTAGCATGAAAAAAATTTTTTTTGGTGAAACGGTATTTAAAGTAAAAAAAAAAAAATACAATTTTTTCCCCCACAAAACGAATCTTAAAATAATAATTAAAAGTACTTCCGTTGCTCGTATCGCCCTTTGTTATACACCATTTTAAAGGTCAGATTTCATACTTTTGACACATTAAATACTCAAAATGTGTTTCAATGTCAGTTTAAGCGTTCTGGTTCTCCTTGCGATCTTTTAAATGCAAGGTTTTAATTTTTGCTACGATGGTTCAGGTGCTATGTTTAGAATGCTGACAATGCATTTAAAAAAATCTGATGTGGGCAGCACATGACTGTCTCTACATATCCAAATTCACGTTCTTTTGCTTTCTTTTATAGTTCATCAAATTGAGTTGAATTGCAAAATATGACACCGATAATTATTTGAAATTACTCTGAATTTGCAGTTCTAATCCAATTTCATTTAGAGACTAGACGTATTTTCAAAGGCGACTTGAAAAAATACGAAATTCTGAAATATCTTGAGAACGGTTAACCTAGAGTTATGGGGTTGGATTTAATCTTTTCGTTGCTGAAAATTCCACATAAAACAAACAGTTAATTGATATATGTGAGCATATGCGACGAGCGAAATTTGACGACTTTTGTCACTTCGAAAAAAAAAACCAGGTTCTGTTTTTCTAAATCGTACCAACATCTAATCAGCACCAGCTTACCAAATTTTGTAAAATTTGGTCAATTAGCTTTTCAGTTAAAGTGGATACATGCGATACGAATCTTGCCAAAATCTAATTAGAACCAGTGTAACCCCCAATTGATTTATCTACCAAATTTTGCGAAATTTGATCAATTAGTTTTTCAGCAGTGTGTGGTGCTAACGCAGCTGTGGAGGCTGAGCATCTAGTGAACTGCCCAGGACTCTCTGGTGACATATACAAAAGGTGTTGGAGCGCAAGGTTGGATGCAGGCCCTTCAAGCTGTCTGACTGTTTTGAATTTGTGTTTTTGGCTACCGTCCATGTCTTTCCTATTTTTGTTTTATTGTTGTTATTGTTGCCTGTTCATGTTTCTTGTTTCTTGTAATAGCCTTTCTCCGGTATTTTTGGTGTTGTGTATTTGTACACCAGTGAATAATTTGTATCAAGTGCTGCTGCTAGAAATAAAATAAAATAAAATATAATAAAATAAAAAGTTTTTCAGCCAGAGTGGATACATACATTACATAGACAAAAAGGCACCCAGATAGACGCACATATATATAAACAAACCTCCCTTAAAATTTTAATGTATAAGTGATTTCAGTTTTCCTTCAAAGTTTCAAATTCCAAAATAATGTTTTGTAAAGAAAGCAAGTCCCAACTAGAATTAAACGGCCAGAAATTTTTACCGATGTTTTGGCCAAGCCGATGTTGAATACAGGAATGTTTGTGCTTAAAAAAAATCGATAAAATAATTAGAAGTGTTTCTAATATTTTTGTAAAGTGAATGCATTACTTTTCGATAATATCAAAAATACTTCTATTTACTTTATGAATTTTTATTTCCCCTATATGCATAGTAGTACTTTACCCATACTCATACGATGTATGGGTAAAGTATTGTGACGAGTTCAAAATTTCGAATTCGAGTTTTCAGCGGGAGAGTACATTTCAAGCATCCCTGAACTTGAATAGAACAATTTTGAGGTGATATATGTGTGTATGACTATGTATTATGTGTGTGTTTGTGTGTGTGAGTCTGACGATGCGATATTTTACGACTGAAGGTAGCGTTTCGAACTAAATTTGATACAAATACTACAATCAGTGAATGCTGCAACCCTATTGATTTTAAATAAAATTGAAGGTTCAGAAGATCCCCCAAATTGTCGAATGAAATTTTGAAAAAATCATCAACAAAATAATATACCCCCGAGAATGTTTTACATATAATCATTTTTTATGTAATTTTTGAAAATGATTGACAAACGATTGGCACAAATTTTAAAACGTTAGCTCGAATCGTTTTCGAGACATTGCTCTTTTTCAAATAAATTTATTCAAAAATCGCGTAAAATTAAAAAAATATTAACTATTATGAATTATGTTCACTTTTTATATGTAATATTATGCGATAAATTAGTTAACATCATTCTTGTGGATCTAATTCGTTCTATTTACGAGAGAAGATACTTTATGTAATGGCGCCTAACAATTCGCCAACAGTCATTTACATATAAGAAATGCTTTTCTCTCCGTTTATCTGTAACCCTTGACGATAAATTTGGCGAACTTGACGACTCATTTAGTGAAATAGCGAAATATCGCCAACCTGGCGATATTTTGCTCCAGATTTACGAAAAGATAGTTAAAATTTCAAAAATGACGCCAAATTGATGAATTAATTATTAAAATATTTTAATAATATATATGGGTCATTTTCTGTAAACGGGACTTTCACATGTCTCAGGTGCTTTGATAAAAGTTTGCATGACTTGGGACTGATTTTGGACACTGATCAGTTTTACTATGTTGTAGTTCATATTTGTCACCCATTAGCTAAAAAAACAATTTATATTTTTAATATTTAAAAATTCAGTTTTTTATTAAATGCCATTTCTCTGTGTGTCCCAACAGCCAAATAATAAAATCACAACTTCATTTACAAGTCTTCATTTTCTGGTTTCTTTTAATTTGATGTTTTATATTAAATTTGACAATTTAAAATACAACCAGTCATAAAAAATCCACTATACATTAGAGCAATATTTTAAATTAATTTTTTACAACTGTCCACTAGCTTTTTTGTCATTCATCTGTCTTTAAATTTTAACATCTCTTTCTGTACATAGATGACAACAAAATATAATTATAGCATTATTCTTTTTTACTAAAATTCATATTCACCATTTCAAGAGTTGGACTATGTTCTACCTATCATTCTGTGCAGGGAAATATTATAAAACTGAACAATTTTGGGTAAGTATTTTTATTCTTTGTCATTCACCTGTTTTCAATTATTCCCAGAATAAAAAAGTAAATAATTTTTTTTAACATATATGTGTGCCTAGTTAGTGTAGCAAACTGAATATCAAGTTAGGCTTAAATGCAAATAAAACTTATATACTCAGAAAGTAAAATCACATGATTTGTCATTCCCGGTCGTCATTTACCTGTCTTCCTGGTAGACAAGGTAATGACATTAGAACAGGTGAATTACATTTAAACTACATTTTCTTTTCAGAAGATGAAACATAAGATAAATATAAGATTGCAATTAAAGCAAGACAATTTTTTTATTTTTCTAGTGATATATATATAAACTAACAAAGCAGTTGCCTATATTAAGTGTCATTCCTCTATCATATTGTCATTTACTTGTCTTGAAAATAAAAATTTGCATTTTCTATTTAATTTCCCCAAAATGATCGCAGATACTATCTTTTTTTTTTTAGTTTAAACCACCCATGTTAAAATATAATGCAGAAAACAGGTTGAAAAATAGAAAAATAAAATATATTGTTACAAGAAAGATGAAAAAACCCGTTTAGAGGAAATGACTCATATACTATTTTGTTTTTTTGCGGATATTATCAATATTGATAATTGCCAACATTAAAAGCATTGTTCTGTTGATCCTATACATCATTTTTTCACTGTGGCAAATTCATTGCATTATATTGAGACAGTGTGCTGCCCATAACAAATTTTTTAATAAACCTTTCATTTTTCCGCATCTGTGTTGGACAAAAAGCAGCAGAAAAAAATCCTAAAAACGAAGGGAGGTAGATGTTAGGGTCTGTTTTCATAAGTTTAGATAAAATGAAATAAGCGTTTGAAGGGTGAATACTCTCTTAAGCTACTGCAAAATTTTAATCTCTTATTACGGAAGTCGGAATTGAACCCTGGATCTCTGAACTGGCCAGCCAGCGTTCTACCGTTAAGCCACTGGAACGAAAATACAAGCTCTTATTGTCGAAATGGACTCTGCACTCTCCACTCTCTAATGCCAGATTGGTGTGCAACTGACGATCTGACTGACCACATCCTGCTATTTTTACCTCAGGTTAGCCTCCTGATACTACTATTTTTACCCAGGTTAGTAACTTGCGTGGTCATTATCCTCTCGTTTTGAAATCGGCTCCCCATATTCCAGAGTCCAGTGAATCCGTACTAGTCATTCTAGGGTCACTTTCAAACCTCCGACATCTTTGCACAAAACTACAGGGTTGTTCCATTATAAAAAACCTTGCTGCCCCAATCGGGAATCGAACCCTCGATCTCCGAACTGGCCAGCCGAAGCTCTACTGTTCAGCTACTGGGACGAAATTGCAAGTTCTTATCCTCGAAGTAGACTCTGGGAAGCTACTGAGACTCATACTCTACAGAATTCGAATCACGAGGCACCAAATTAGCCAGACGACGTCCTATTTATTCATTAAGCTACTGGGATGAAATTGTTATTTCTTATAGTGGAAGGGGACACCACAGTGTGTTGGGATAATCATTAAAATGAATATAAATTTTATTCCTTCTATTCGGTACTGTTGAAAAATACCAGAATTTCTTTTTTACTTTCCCTGCAATACATGGTAATGTATAGGGAAAGTATTGGAATCATACCAAAAATCACAACTCGAGTTTTCGACGGATCTATACGTTTCGAGACCTCTAGAATACGAAAAACTATTTTTAGCTTGACGTCTGTGTGTGTGTGTCTGTGTGTCTATCTGTCTGTACAATGTATGTAGCCACTCTAACTAAAAAACTAATGGACCAAATTTCATAAAATTTGGTATGTAAGTCACTTGGGGGAGACCCTGGTACTGATTAGGTTTTGGTAGGATTCGTAAAAACAGAACCCGCCTTTTTTTTGCGAAATGGCTCGTAAAAATTTTATGCATCAACTCTAGCTAAGATACTAATTCACCAAATTTCACAAAATTTGGTAGATAAGTTATTTGTAGTATGCTCTGGTGCTGATTAGATTTTGGTATGATTCGGAAAAGTACAAAAATCTAAAAAGTCGCCAAAATCTAAAAAAAAAAGTCTACGTATACTAAAATGTATCAATTAAGTTCTTGTTTTATACGCAATTTTTGACGAGGAAAAGAATATAGCACACTCCATTATACTTTAGTACTAACCGTTCTCAAGATATTTGAGATTTCTTGCATTTTTGTTACGCCGCTTTCGGAAAAATGTCCAATTACCAAATAAAAACAAAAATTGAATTAAAAATGCAAATTTTGTGTTATTTGGTGCAATTGAACTCAATCTAATGAATTATTAAATAAATAAAGAAAATATGAACTTGAGTTTGCAGGGAAAGTCATGTGCTGGCCACATCAGATTTTTATGTTTTGAGATTGGTATTATACTTCGATTATAATTTAAAGGTATTTTTTATTATGTCATTTTCCAGTCGCATAATTTGAGAAAAACATCAGGTACTACCTTTTAGGGTAATTTCATTTAAAAATGCATCCGTGTGTAAATAATAATACTATATACAAGGAAAACACCAATGATACTTCTATGAATAAATTAGGAGGCCATTGCGTTAAAGATTCAATAATTGAAAAATATAAATTAGCCTAATTTCATTCCCGGAACTCAAATGTAAAATGACCTCACCTGCAAATTTGGGTGAGCATTTAATTTTTTCCAGCTTTAATGTAAAGTTCGAATCTTTATGCAATTAAATATAGAGAGAAAACAGATTTTAATATGAAAAACATTTCACAGTTTAAATTACTACTTATGGAGTACGAGAAGAAATTCTGAATAAAAACTGATTTATTTTGTGTGAGAGTTTATTTTGCCCAAATTCCTTCTTTCCATTAACATTAAGAAATCTTTGATATTCTGTATTTTATTTCAATGTCACTTCTTTTTTTTTTAAATTTCAGGTCAAAATCGAAAATTGTTTAGTGAACAAGTACGAGCATAAATTGAAGCGGATGTAGATTGTCGTTAATTGTTGATTACCAGGAAGCATAATGTAAATAAGGTTTGAGAGGTTGCTTAAAATTTGTCTTAGGTTGCTAAAAATAGTTTGTAGCAGGTACTATTTCGAACATTCTTTGATAATGGACATGGGGGAAAAAGACACTATTTTACGGGTCAATATATATGTTTTCTCTGTGCAATTATCTTTTGATATCCCGGAAATGAATCTCGAAATATACAGTTAAAGATATGCATGAGTTCGTAACAGGCCACAGGATATAATTTAGGAGAAAAGTGTTAAAAGAGAAAGTTTGAAGAGTGTTGGATTGATTTAAGGCTTGGGGTAAACGGTCCATCACGGAGTGATGTCACACACACACACACACACATATATATATTATATATATATTATATATATATATATATATATATATATATTATATATTATATATATATATATATATATATATTATATATTATATATATAATATATATTATATATATATATATATATATATATATATATATATATATATATATATATATATATATATATATATATATATATATATATATATACATACAGGGTGCCCAAAAAAGATTGAAACGCTCTTTAATTCTTTACCTGTTGGAGATAAGTGGGCAGTATAAATTGCAAAAATGTTGTAAGTAAGGTAGGAAATAAGACTACGTTAATGAAATAGTCCTCCCATTAATTTTTCAAAACGTTACACTTTTTAAATTTTTATATGACCTGTGAGACCAGAAATAGATCTCACATTTGATGAGACAGTTTTATGTATAAATTTATTGTGGCCAAAACGGCGAACAGTACTTGTAGTCTGGCTGGCACAGTGTTTTATCATCTCGTGTACCTAAAGGTCAGAAGACCATAAATTTAGGGGGCCATGACAGAGGGGCTGAGCTGGGCCTTACGAGATGTGGAATGGTTCCATTGGTTAAAGGAGTAACCAATAAAAAAAGAAGATTGTTACGTCAAACTCAATGCGGCAAATGGAAAAAAAGGGGGACTTACCCCCCCCCCCCCAACGAGGGAACCACCTCCTGTGACCCGAGAATCAAGCAGATTAGAAAAGTTTAGTCTTAAGAGCAGACTAGAACAGTTAGAAACTAAGAGACTAGAGAAGAAGGAGAAACTAACATGACTGACTTGGAACAGATAACTTCGACATTATGACTTGTGCAGATACTACAGCGATGAATTGATATACTAAGAGAATGAAATAAGTGCGAGTGCAGCGTTACAGCAGGCAATATGTTCAACGAATTTACGTGTGGGAGCATTACACCAAGAGTTAATGCTGTAAATGAAAGACATTAAATGCAGATGCTGACAACGTCCAAGACAGACTTGAAGGTATGTGCCCATTGAAAATGAGATCTGGTCATAATTTCTATTTAGAATTTTCCGTTTTGGTCACATATGTCCCCTCCGCTGAAATAATATAATTAAATAGTGTAATTGAATTTAATTAAGATGTATGTTGTTAATAAATGTTTTATTGTTTAAAGTTTAAATAGTGCAGTCAATGTGAGTATTATAATAATTAATAATTCCTTTACAGGACTCACACGAAAGTTAAATAATTGGAGGGTTTTATATATAGCGGCACAACTAGCAATGTACGATTTCAATAATAAAATCCACTATGTATGAATTAACGGCCATGTCAATCTTGATGAACTTAATAATTAAAAGTTAAGCTTTTCTTTCCTTTTTTCAAATGTGTCCCACACGACTCCCTTCGACAAATTTGGTCAATCAGAAATTTTTTATTTTTAATGCAACGAGATCATTAAAAAAACCCCGCATACCTGTATATTTAAAATTGAGCGAGTTATATTTAATTGAAAATTGAACATTGTGAATGGGGACCATATATCAAATTAGAAATGTAAATTTGTGACATATCACAAAAAAGATAAAACTGGATGATAATACATAGGATACCCAACAGTGTAGTGAGTACAACTGCTTTATATGATCTCTGTCTGTGTAATGCTTTATTTAGATGCATTTGTGATAAAAAATTTTGACACATATTAACGTATTTTTGATCTAAACAATTTTCATCGTCAATATGTTTATGATCCCTATTGTCACCAATGAAACAGCCTTTCACATGGTTGGGAAAAGTGACAGTCAGATTTTTTCCTTTATCATAATTTAGTTGATTTTAAAGATACAGATATGCGGTTTTTTTAATGATCTTGTTGCATTAAAAATAAAAATTTTCTGATTGACCGAATTTGTCTAAGGGGCTCGTATAAAAATTTTTTGAAATTTAATGGAAGGACTATTTCATCAACGTTGTATTATTTCCTACCATACTTTCAACATTTTTGCAATTTACATTGCCCACTTATCTCCAACAGGCAAAGAATTAAAGCGGGTTTCAATCTTTTTGAGACACCCTGTTATATTGGTTGTTTGTCTATTCCGTGTACAAATCTACTCCTTTTGAAGGCGTTTTTTCAAATTTAGTATGGTTATTCTCTATGTCACTGAGGATAACTCCGTCCTTGTTTCGTCTTTCTAGAGTTACTAGAGACCAGGCGTTATTGAGATCTTAACAATAATAAACAAAATCAAGAAAGATTATTCATGAATAAAGCATTGATTATGAAACACTTTCGAACTGAAATGCAATTTTATTTAAACATCTCTAAAATGCGATACATTCAGAGGTAATATTTCAAAATTTATCATAGTACAATAGTTGGAAGCGTAAAACTTCATAAAAAAAGACAATGCTATAAAATCGCTTGCTTCTCTATCTAAGTAAAATCAATTAATATTCCATTCATATCACTTACATTCCAGATTCTAGAGCTAAGTCATTTTGCGTTAAAAAATTCAGCAATTCTTATGCAACTCATCTTACAATCGCTTGTTTTGTTTACATATTGCATACGTTAAAATTAGGTTTCGTTGTAGAAATCATCAAAGTTTAGTGATCATTTAAAATAAAAAATATTGTAATTGCATAAGCACAGAATTTAGGAATACGCAAAAATAAAGCGGTTTTAATACGGATGCAACACCAAATATAAATACAAGAAATATCAATCATGCATAAAGCATTAATTATAGAACACTATCCAAATGTAATTTTATTTAAACATCTCTAAAATACGATACATTCAGCGGCCATATTATTTTAAGTATAACAGAACTACAACAATTTATTTTACTTGGAAAATTAAAACCATGGAGGTAAAAGCACGTTCTAACTCCATGATTAAAACTTCATTATTCAAATTTTATTCAAATGACGTCATCGAAATGTAAATCGTCTGTCTCCTTATGTAAAAGAGTGAGTATTTCATTCATACACTTTTATTCCAGATTTCAGAGTTAAGTAATTTTGCTTGAAAAAAAATCAGCGATTCTTATACAACTCATCTTACAATCATTTGTTTACATCTTACATTCATTACAGTTAGGCTTTGATGTAGAAAGAATCAAAATTTGATGATCATTTAAACTCAAAAATATTGTAACTGCGTTAACGCAGAATATGGTTGCACAGAAAAACGAAGAAATAAAGCTATTTTAGGACGGATGCAATACTAAATATAAATTAAAAAGAACTTCTAAAAATCACGATTTTGACACAAGATGGATGCCATATTTCATTTTGAAGTGGGTCACGTGACCTCTTCACGTAATATGGGTGCAATTATTATTTTAAATTTTATTTAAAAAACTGTCGAACATATTTTCCTGAAATTTATTTTATATATTTTATGGAATAATTTGAATATTTCCTAAAATTTACGAAGCAATTTGTGAATTTTAACTTCACTTAAAAATGTTTGAAAAATTAGGTCTCATAGGGTTCAATATATTTCATTTTTTCAACCCGAGTTCAATCCAAAACTAATTGGGTGATATTATTCATTTACATTCCTATATGTCCCACAGACCGTTTCAACAACATTTCATTTTGATAAAATCATTTTTACGGCAGTTATCGTGCGAACGAACGGACAGGCAGACAGACAGAATGAATGAACAAAGTCATAAACACTTTTTAACTATGTCGTAAAGTGTTAAAAACGCAACATTAATTTTTTCATAGAAGTTGTATTATGCAGACAATTATTTCCGAAACTTTATCTGAAAATTATATCATGATACTTGGCAACTTAATTAAATCAAATGTATTTATTTGTTAGACGATTTTTATTTTATTTATGAGATTTAAATAATAAGAAATGTATATAAAAATACATTTTATAAATGAACGATATTGTATTTTCGATTGGGTTGTTTCAGCGATGGCTATGGAATATAAGATTACGGGTATTATGGATAAAATCAATTTCTTATGTCACCTGTTTTTATTTTGGCAAAGATTTTTCAAATCCATATATTTTCTATTGTGTTTAACCGACTACTGAAACAGCATAAAAGCTGTAAGGGTATAATCTACTTTAAGATTGGCCTGGGAATATAATTTTGTAAAGCGAGAACAGAGTTGTTTATTCTTCTTTTTAGGGGAATTAAATTTTGTAAATGAACGGTTTTATGTGTTTACTTTCCTTATATGCATAATATATCAGGAAAGTATTGTGACGGGGTCGAAAATTCGAATCCAGTTCTCGGCGGGAGAGCACGTTTCAAGCATCCCTGATCACGAGTCGAACATTTTTGAAGTGATGTCTGTGTGAGCCTGTGGAGACGATATCTCACGAATGAATGGAGCGATTCGAATGAAATTTGGTGCAAAAATCACAATCCGTGAATACTGGAAACCTATTGTTTTCATACGTAATCGAATGTTCAGAACCCCCTAAATTTTCGAGTGAAAATTTGAAAAAATCATCAAAAAATCAATACCTTTAATAAAGTTACGCAAATAGACATTTCTTATGTAATTTTTCCTTAGAAAATGATTGACATAAACCTTAGATAGCTAGCATAAACCGTTCTCGAGATATTGCACATTTTTCAAATAAATTTATCAAAAAATCCCATAAATTATATTAAATCTATTAACTGTTGAGAAACATGTTCACTTTTCATATGTAATATCATGCGATATATTGGGTGACATCATTCTCGTGGATCTAGCTCGTTCTATTCATGAGAAAAGGTACTTTGAGTAATACTTTTGCATTTAAACGCCAATAATCATTTATATGCTATAAGAATAACTTATTTCTCCGTCCATAACGCTTGTCGAGATTTTGGTGGCGAATTTGGCAGAATGTCGCCAACTTGGTGGCTTTTTAAAATGTTGCCAAATTAACGAAAATCTCGCCAAATGGATAAAAATGACGCTAAATCAATGAAAATGACAACTGATTGACGAAAATTCAATATCTTGGAAAGAATATAAGTATCTATTAGAAGAAAAACCTATTTTTTTAATTGTAAAAGTAGTAAATTCATTACATTATATAAGGAAAGTCATGTGCTGCCCACATCAGATTTTTTATACTGTTATACCAGCTACGGTTATAGAATATGGGATTGCGGTAATATTTTGGAATTTTTTTTAAAATTTATATATTTGAGAATGTTCTAATGATTGGTAAAAGTGGGTAAAGTTTGTTGGAGATTAACTTTTGCTACCATTTCAGCATTTTGTTGCATATTTATCAAAATTCATATGTTTGTACATTGGTTTACAAACAAAACCAAAATGTTTTGTCCTTCATATTTGCCTGCGTTTATACTTTTTTATTTTTTATATCATAATTTAATTTATTTGGAATTTGCTTCGAAAAGCAGATGCGTTTAGAACGGTCACGTATTTTAAATAACTAGCAACGCTGAGTATATCTGCTAGTAAATAACGAATAAAAAATGCAGATCATAAAATTGACATCACGAAAATGGAACATGTGGCAAACCGACTATCACCGTTAGTTTTACGCCTACAAAAAAAATTTCAATTTAACGTTACTTCAGACATTTTTTCACAATTTACATTATAACAAAATCCGGGCAGTTTTCTGCAGACCTCCCGCGGGTGCATGACCACCTAAAGTTAAAAATTTTTAAACTATCTATTTTCAAGTTAGAATGAACGAATTAAAAGATGTTCATGCCACTTTGGGGTCTGCGTGAACTCACGACTGTTTCTGACAGATTCCGCTTCTCCCAGTGGATAACATGCTGTGATTTGGCATGACTTGAACTGTAAGCTAAATCAACCGCTGACAAACTTCCCGTTTGACTCCAGACGCTCTTAAATATGCATTCAGTCCGTTTTCTGATTTAGAAGGCCATAGCAATAAAATTCAATTCAACGACAGCAAAGAATAAATAAATTGAATCATGGGGTGTTAACGGTTCGCCGCAGAGAAGGCATTTAGCTTCAGATTCTCAGTGGAAAATGTCTGATGTGGACAGCGCAATACTTTCCCTACATAATGGAATTACTTTAAGTTGGCGATAGTTTTCGAAATTTATCGCCAAGGTCAGTTTATTTGAAGATACTTGCTGCTTATTTGAATTTTATACAACTTTTTTGATAAATTTATCTAAGAACTTGCTATATATATCGAGAACGGTTAATGATGACGTTCTAAAGTTGGTGTCACTCCCTTCGTAATAGTATATTACGTAAGAAATTATTTTTTATTTAATATTGTTATAGCGCCTGATTTTTTAATGTTTTTTTCAGAAATTTATTCGAAAATTGGGGGGGGGGGGGAGGGAGGGTCCAAACATTAAATTGCGTTTAAAATCTATATAGTTTCAGTATTTACTGATTGTAAAATCGTATCACATTCTTTTTGAATCGCTTCATTCGTTCGTGAAAAATCGCTTCCACACACACACCCATACACACGTATATACATATACACAGACATCACCTTAAAAACGTTTAATTCGAGTTCAGGAATGTTTGAAACGTGCTCTTCCGTCGATAATTCTAATTCAAAATTTTGGCCTTATCACAATACTTTCCATATATATTATATTATGTATGTAGGGAAAATAAAAATGTGTTTCACTTCAAATTACTTCCTAACTTGATCCAATTACTACGTTTTGAGGTAAATAGTTTGTACTGTCAAAATCTTATCGTATGTTTACCAGATTAAGATTTTAATTTAATGATTAAGCAGAAGAAATCAGTAGCGTAACTGCAATTTTTCGTCTCATAAGCAAAATTATTTTGAGGTTTCACCCCCCTCCTTTCTTGCTTAATTTTTTATAGTATTCTGAAATATTTTAAAACTGAAGAAATTTTATTATATAGATGAAAAAATATAATATGGTATCATATAAATATGTTAATAAAATATTTGCAAAATTATAGTAAATAAATAAACTTATAAATAAAATAATAATACAGTTTGTTTTTCGAGCCTTTACAGCAGCAAACTTAGCAATAAGCTCTGTCATATTCCTTTTTTCCGGCCTCACTATTTTCAATTGGCTAACTCACTTAATCGATATTCTTCGATATAATTTAATTTGTAAAGTTTTAATTTGTTGAGTGGCTTTTCAACACAAGCTATCGGCAGAGTGCAAAAACAGCTGTAACGTAAAATACACATTTGAAAAATTGCTTGTCATTGATTTATATTTGTATATTAACATTTCTGCGAATTTTTTAATCTTCATCTGTGGTTTTAGATCATTGTTCATCAGTATTTTAATGAGTGCAAATTGAATGGGAAATTGTGTGGAAAAAATGTTGGTACATTTTTGCATTAAATCTAAATCTGCTGATTTTACAATTTCCCTTGGTTCCCGAAATTTAAATGCGTTGCTTATTACCCGTATTCCAGCAAATCTTTTTTGAATTTGATTGGTAATTTACGCTATACCGAAAATTATCTTTACTTATTGTGCTATGAGGGCGTTTGGCGGATATCTAGTTCTTTATGGTGGGCCCCTTTTAGTCCTAAGGCCACTGAGCATAGTACCATTGTTTACACTATTCTTACGGCCTTGGAAGAAATAATGCAGCAGTGACTGATTTCATGAAGCGGATGAAGTGTTCGCTTTATCTCCCTCTAATTTTAAGGGGGGGGGGGCATTTTTACTTTCCCTATATACATAGTTATGAATGTATATGGGAAGTATTGTGACGGGGTCTAAAATTCGAATTCAAGTTTGAGTTTTCGATGGAAGAGCACGTATCAAGCATCCATGAATTCGAATAGAACGTTTTTCAGATGATATCTGTGTGTTTGTGTTTGTATTTGTGTGTGTTTGTATTTGTATTTGTGTGTGTATGAGTGTGTGTGTGTGTGTGCGCGCATGTGTGTTTGTGTGTGTGTTTGTGTATGCATGTATGTGTGTGTGCTTGTGTGTGTATGTGTTTGTGTGTGCACCTATGTGTGTTTTTATGTGTGTGTTTGTGTGTGTACGTATGTGTGTGTTTATGAGTGTGTTTGTGTGTGTATGTGTGTGTTTGTGTGTGTATGTATGTGCACGTTTGTGTATGTATATGTGTTTGTATGTGCATGCATGTATGTGGGTTTGTGTCTGTATGCATGTGTGTGTTTGGGTGAGTATTTGTGTATGTATGTGTGTGTGTGTGTGTCCGTGATACTATGGAAGTAATATCTCATGAACGAATAGAACGTTTCGAACGAAATTTGGTATAAATATTACATTCGGTGAATACTCGAAGCTTATTGATTATAAATGCAATCGAATGTTCGGAAGATCTCCAAATTTTCAAATGAAATATTGAAAAAAATCAGAACCTTCAATAAAGTTTCAATTATTTCTTTTGTAATCTTTCAATAAGAGAACGGTTGCTATAAATTTTAGAATCAAACAATCATATAAAATTATAAAACAAGAAAGATCAACCATGCATAAAACATTGATTATGAAACACTTTCCAACTTCAATGCAATTTTATATAATCATCTCTAAAATGCGATACATTCCTCGGTAATAGTTTTAAAATTATCACAGTACTACATTAATTTATTATATTTGAAAACTTAAAACTTCATCGAAAAAAATGAACTTCACTCAAATGACAGCTTTGAAATATAAATTGTCTGGTTTAAACATCTCTAAATGCGATACATTCCTCGGTAATACTTATAAAATTATCATAGTACTACAATAATTTATTATATTTGAAAACTTCATCGAAAACAAATGAACTTTATTCAAATGACGTCATCGAAATATAAATCGCCTCTATATAAAAGCAGCATTTCATTCATAACATTTTTCCAATCGTTTCATTAATTACAATACTATAATAATTTCATTAAATTTCATTTAAATTTCATTTAACAATTTAAAACTATGGAGGTACAAGTAATTTAATTCTATGCTTAAAACTTCATCAAAAAAATCGTCTGGTTCTCTGTGTAAAATCAATGAATATTTCATTCATATCAGCGATATTGCAGGTTCCATGAGCTAAATAATTTTGCGTTAAAGAAATGCAGTAATTCTTATACAACTCATTCTATATATTTCGCTATTTACATTCTCCGTAAGTGAAGATTAGGTTTCGTTGTACAAATAATCAAAGTTTGATGATCATTTAAACTCAAATATATTGTAATTGCGTTGTTTCAGTATGTAGATGTATAGGATTTAAGCAAAAATAAAGCGGTTTTAGGACGGATACAATACTAAATATGCATGTAAAAGAACTTTAAAAATCATGATTTTGACACAAGATGGATGCCATATTTTATTTTGAAGTGGGTCACGTGATCTCTTCATATAAAGGGTGTAATTATTATTTAAATTTTTATTTAAAAAAACTACTGAATGTATTTTGCTGAAATTTTTTTTATATATTTTATGGGATAATTGGAATATTTCCTAAAACTTTCGAAGCAATTTGTGAATTTTAAAATCGCTTAAAAAATGTTTGAAAATTTAAGTCACATATGGTTCAATGTATTTCATTTTTTCAACCCGGGTTCAATCCAAAACTAATTGGGTGATATTATTCATTTATATTCCCATAGGTCCCACAGACCGTCTGAACAACATACTAAAATTTCATTTTCATAAAGTCATTTTTACGGCAGTTATCTTGTTAAAGGACAGACAGACAGGCAGAAGGAACAAAGTCATAAACACTTTTAACGATGTCGTAAAGTGTTAAAAAAGTATTAAACGCTGTGAAATATGTTCACTTTTCATATATAATATTATGCGATAAATTTGTTAACATCATTTCCGTGGATCTAGTTTGTTCCATTCACGAGAAAATATACTTATGTAATGGTTTTGTATTTTTACGACCAACAATTCGTCAATAAACATTTATATATAAGTAATGCTCTTCTTTCCATTTGTGTGTAACGCTTGGTGATAAACTGGCGAACTTGGGGACTGATTTAATGAAATATCGCCAACTTGGCGATATGCCTCTCCAGATTGACGAAAATATGGCCAGAATTGTGAAAATGACGCTAAATTAACGGAAATGACGCCTAATTGATAAAATAATTACTAAAATACTTTAATGTGATGTAAGTTTTATCACCCTACAGTCTGCTGAAGCTTTTAGCAAAGTTTTCCTGTTCCTATCTGTCTAGCTATCGTGACCTTGAATAATTGAATAACTTGAATAACTTGAATAATTGCTATATAAATGTTATCTCAGAAATTTTCATGCGATTAGAGTCAAATTTCCAGAAAATAAGTATAATGTTCAAATTATTATAAATGTTTAAATTATTATATAAAACCACGAAAATTTATCTCTTAAATTCACGAACTTAGAAAATAGCAAATAAAGTACCACTCGAAGTCGTCTTCTGAGATATCGTACATAGACCACTTTAACCATTTTTAAAACGTTACAACTTAGTTGAAAAGTGTTTATGACTTTGTTCATTCATTCTGTCTGTCTGTCAGTCTGTCTGTTCGCACTATAACTGCCGTAAAAATGATTTTATCAAAATGAAATTTTAGTATGTTTTTCAGACGCTCGGTGGGACCTATAGGAATATAAATGAATATCACCCAATTAGTTTTGGATTGAACCCGTGTTGAAGAACTGAAATACATTGAACCCTATGGGACCTAATTTTTCAAACATTTTTTAAGCGAATTTAAAATTCACAAATTGCTTTGAAAGTTTTAGGAAGTATTCAAATTATCCCATAAAAAATATAAAAAAAAAATTCAGCAAAATATATTCGGTAATTTTTTAAATAAAAATTAAAGTAATAATTACACTCATATCATATGAAGAGATCACGTGACTTCAAAATAAAATATGGCATCCATCTTGTGTCAATATCGTGATTTTTAAAGTTCTTTTTTATTTATATTTAGTGTTGTATCCGTCCTAAAACCGCTTTATTTTTGCTTAATTTCTGTGCATCTATTTTCTGAAACAGCGCAAGTACAATATATTTGAGTTTAAATGATCATCAAACTTTGATTATTTCTACCACGGAGCCAAATTTTTACTTATGGAGAATGTAACCACATCAAGCAGTAAGATGAGTTGTATAAGAATTGCTGAATTTCTTTAATGCAAAATTATTTAGCTTTGAAGTCTGCAATATAGTTGATATGAATGAAACATTCATTGATTTTACATAAAGAAGCAGACAATTTTAAAGCAGATTTTTTCGATGAAGTTTTAAGCGCAGAATTAAATTAATTTTACCTCCATAGTTTTAAGTTTTTAAGTAAAGTAAATTATTGGAGTATTGTGATGAATGAAAAGAATAGAATAAAAGTGTATAAATGAAATATTTACTGCTTTTTCATAGAGAGTCAGGCGATTTATATTTTAATGACGTCATTTGAATAAAGTTAATTTTCTTCGATGAAGTTTTAAGTATGAAATATAATAAATTATTGTAGTATTGTGATCATTTTAAAAATATTACCGCTGAATGTATCGCATTTTAGAGATGTTTAAATAAAAGTGCATTGCAATTGGAAAGTGTTTCATAATCAATGCTTTAATCATGATTGATCTTTCTTGGTAACACTTTCCATATTTGAAAAGTGTTCATGACTTTGTTCGTTCTGTCTGTCTGTCTGTCTGTCCGGTCGCACGATAACTGTCGTAAAAATGACTTTATCAGTATGAAATTTTAGTATGTTGTTCAGACAGTCTGTGGAACGCATGGGAATGTAAATGAATAATATCACCCAATTAGTTTTGGATAGAACATGGGTTGAAAAAGTGAAATACATTGAACCCTATCTGACCTAATTTTTCAAACATTTTTTAAACGCAGTAAAAATTCACAAATTGCTTCGAAAATTTTAGGAAATATTTAAACGATCCCATAAAATATCCCATAAAATAAATTGAAAGGTAAAATAATTTTGAATACGTAGGAATATTCTTCATTGTTTTAGTTCTACTTTGCATTACACTAAAAATTTATTTTTTACAAAATTGACAATTTAAATAAATATTTAAACTGTTCGGCATAAAAGTATATACATTTCAGGACTGTTCATTTTATCCCAGCGTCACCTGAATTATAGGCTCAAACGATATTGGCATTTTTTACACTTTGCAACACAGTTGAAAAGTGTTTATGACTTTGTTCATTCTGCCTATCTGTCTGTCTGTCTATCCATTCTCATGATAATTGCCGTATAAATGGCTTTTTCAAAATGAAATTTTAGTATGTTATTGATACGGTCTGTGGGACATATGGGAATGTAAATGAATAATATCACCCAATTAGTTTCGTATTGATTGTAAATGAATATGTCATGTCGCAATTCTGCGCCATGAGCCTTTCTTATTTTTATGCGAGAGAAACATCCTTCTCTCCGTTCGTGCCTGTGCTGTGTTTTTCGCTAACACTTGTTTCCATTGAAATTGCATTAAAAAGCGCATTTGGTCGTGAATTCGTTGGGAGCGTCTAGGATTTGTGTCTGGCCGAGATGCGTGACGTTCAGCTCACTTGTTACTAGGAGAGCGCGCTGTCCAATCAGGAAGAGGCGAAAAGCGAAGGAGAAACTTTGGCGTGGGCTCGAGCGACCCATACTTTTTCTCTTGGAGCTGGAAAATTCCGACTGAAAGGTCGCATCGAAAGTTTTGTCTTGAAATTAGACAAAAGGCGTTTAGCCGAAATGGCTAACTGGCGGAGATGGGCATTTTGGTTCTAAAGGAAACCGCCCCTGCATTCTGGAGATGATTGAAGAAGATCCTGGATACTTACATTAATTATTCTGTACATTTTCTAAAATATATTTTTTTCCATTCCAGGAAATCTATCCGACATCGACGCCGAGCTTTGAAGTAGCTATTCGAATATCGTTCGGAGTGTAAAATCGACTGATGTCTAGTACTTAAAGTTTTGGACCTTTTTTCCTCATCGTTCCTTTTGAGAACTCTGTTCTACTTAAAATCGTGCACATCTGATGAGAGGTATTTTCTGAAAAGCGTGAAATGTATAATAGCCAGGTAACATTTTCTTTACGGGAATTTTAATGCCGTACAGCACCGGCATAGTGAAGAATGATTTCTAAAATTAATAGGCTCATGTCAAAAATGTATTTATTGATAACTTAAAATCAAAATTAAGATCATATGATTATTGAAGTGAATTATTGTATGCCATATAAATTTTGAACAGAGCAGAAAGGCAGATTGTGTTAATTTAAATGAAGCTCTGAATTTGAAATTGATTTTTAAAGTAAAATACTTAAGTGTGATTTAAATAAATAATATTTTGATTTTTACTTTGTTTCTGATTTATTTGAAATGCCTTTAATTCCTCTGCTATTCACTGCATGTCATCTAACAAACAATTCTGTTAGACTGAGAAAGTTTCTTGCTTGGGTAAATTTAGAATGGTTGATTAAATTGCTAAAATTCCACTATACGGCTTCACCGGCTCTTGAGTTGTCTGGTGCGCCTTTGCTTTTGTGAGTTGGCAAACCGTGCCATGACAAATAATATCATCCAATTAGTTTCGGATTCCCCCTTAGACCCCGGGTTGAAAAAATGAAATACATTGGACCCTATGAGATCTAATATTTCGAACATTTTTTAAACAAAGTTAAAATTCACAAATGGCTTTGAAAATTTTAGAAAATATTCAAATTATCCCATAAAATATATAAAAAAAATTCAGCAAAATGTATTCGGTAATTTTTTAAATAAAATTTAAAATAATAATTACACCTATATCATATGAAGAGCTCAAGTGACCCACTTCAATATAAAATATGGCATCCATTTTGTATCAAAATCGTAATTTTAAAATTCTTTTTAATTTATATTTAGTGTTGTGTCCGTCCTAAAACCGCTTTATTTTTGCTTAATTTCTGTGCATCTATATTCTGAAATAGCGCAAGTACAATATATTTCAGTCTATTAAGTTTGCGTTATTTTAAGGTAGCTGTGTTCGACCTGCCTTTCTTCTTATATAATTTTTTTTTTGAGTAATTTTTAAGTTATTGAGTTTTTGAGTAATTTTTAAGTAATTGAGTTTTTGAGTAATTTTGAAAGTTCTTTTAAATTACTCAAACTTTAAAAAATACTCAGAGAAATTTGTGTAATTTTTAAAGTTCTTTTAAATCTATATTTAGTGTTGCATCCGTCTTAAAACCGCTTCATTTTTGCGTATTTTCTGTGCATCTGTATTCTGCGCCAACGGAATTACAATATTTTTCAATTTAAATGTTCATTAAACTTTGATTATTTCTACAACGAAGCCAAATTTTAACATATGTAGAATGCAAACAAATCAAGCTGTAAGATGAGTTGTATAAGAATTGCTGAATTTTTTTAAAGCAAAATTATTTAGTTCTGGAGTCCGTATAGGTGATATGAATGAAATATTAATTGACTTTACATGCAGAAGCAGACGATTTTATAGCATTGCATTTTTCGATGAAGTGTTAGAAAGTACTTTTACCTAAATTGTTTTAAGTTTTTAAGTAAAATCAATTATTGTAATACTGTGATAATTTTAAAAATATTACCGCTGAATGTATCGCATTTTAGAGATTTTTAAGCAAAATTTCATTGCAGTTGGAAAGTGTTTCATAATTAATGCTTTATGCATGATTGATATTTCTTGCTTCTTTTATCGTCTGAATGGAATGCAAAAAATTATCCGGAGAGACTTTTTGGATGTAAAATTTTCTCACTTTTAAACTAATTCGAATGTAATATAAATTTCGCCGAGACATATTATCCAGGGACCTGAAGTACCTTTGAAACAGAAAAAAAGAAAAAAAAATTGCTGATACAAAAATTTTGATTTCCCGTTGTAAACGATACACACGCACAAATGCATTATTTTATTATGCGAGATTATCACGGGCAACGACGGGTGATTTTTGTAAGAAAAATCATATGTTGGACCCATACCAGAATGTCATTTTCCACTTACAATTTAATAAATGCATACCTGTTTCCATTTTAAAGTGAAACAAAGGTGACAGAGAGACATTTACAACATTCACGTTTTTATATCTAACATTTTGACTTCATTTAAACCAGTTGTTTCTTGGTATGTTTAAAAAGAGCCCAAGAAACGCATTTAAAAGACCACACAGCAAGTCAAGGAAATATTTGATAAAATCCCCAGTAACCACCGTTAGGGACATTCTAAGAATTTCTCAATTAAAAATGGCAAAACGATTTCAGTGTGCCAAACCCAATTTAAAAAGAAACCATAGAGTGTGACGAGTTTTATCATTATCTCTTCAGATTTTCCGCACAAATAGCGCTTTTCGTTAGACTAAAAACGACTAACCACGATCATGTTCTGAAAAATTTTTTTATACATATACCTCATTATAGCTTTAGATTCTTGGAAAAGTTGCACAGTTTTATCAATACCGAAATGGACTTTGAACAGCGCTTTTAGACCCCGTAATTTTCGATGCGTATAAAAAAGTTGCATCGTCGGTACCTGTTTGTCGGCTTCTGGCTCTTGAACTGACTGATTGCGGTATTTCACGGAATAGTAGCCACGACTGTTGTACCAAACTATTATTTTTAGAAAATCTAACAACATCAAAACAGTTAAAAGACGTTATTTTAAACAATACTTTAAATATTTACTTTAAATATTAAATAATCTAGGCGTGTTTTCCATTCCAAAGACGTTAATATCAATATTTATTGTAAATCCCGACTCACCTTTCCCGCCTTTTGAAGCCTTATTTTTTCGCGGAATACAATTTTTTACGTGTTAACTGATGTGAGAGACAATCAAGCGAAATTTTCGCCTTAGTCTTTAATAATAATAGAAATTAAAACAAGAAAGATCAATCATGCTTAAAGCATTGATTATGAAACACTTTCCAACTTCAATGCAATTTTATTTAAAAAAGTCTAAAACGCAATACATACCTCGGTAATATTTTAAAACTTATCACAATACTATATTAATTTATTATATTTGAAAACTTAAACCTTCATTAAAAAAAATGAACTTCATTCAAATGACGGCATTGAAATATAAATTGCCTGGTTTAAATATCTCTAAAATGCAATACATTCCACGGTAATATTTTTAAAACTATCATACTACTACGATAATTTATTATATTTGAAAACTTCATCGAAAACAACTGAAATAAATTCAAATGACGTCATAGAAAAAATAACACGCCTGGATCTCTCTATAAAAGCAGGATTTCATTCATAACTTTCTCCCATTCATGTCATTCATCACATTACTACAATAATTTATTTTATTTAAAAATTAAGACCATGTAGCTACAATTCATAAACTCTATGCTTAAAACTTCATCGAAAAAAATCGTCCTTCTGTTTATAAAATCAATTAATATTTCATTCATATCAGCCATGCAGACTCCATGGGCTAAATTATTTTGTGTTAAAGAAATACAGCAATTCTAATGCAACTCATTCTACATATTTAGCTGTTTACATTTTACATAAGTGAAAAATAGGCTTCGTTGCAGAAATAATCAAATTTGGATAATCATTTAAACTCAAATATATTGTATTTGCGGTGTTTCAGTATGTAGATGCACAGAATTTAAGCAAAAATAAAGTAGTTTTAGGACGGATACAACACTCAATATGAATTAAAAAGAACTTAAAAAATCACGATTTTGAAACAAGATGGATGCCATATATCATTTTGAAGTGGGTCATGTGATCTTTTCATTTCATGGTCACGTGATCGTTTCATATAAGAGGTGTAATTATTATTTTAATTTTTATTTAAAAAACTACTGAATATATTTCGTTGAATTTTTTTTTATATATTTTATGGAACAATTTGAATATTACCTAAAATTTTCGAAGCAATTTTCGAATTTTAAATCCGCTTAAAAAATGTTTGAAAAATTAGGTCCCATAGGGCTCAATGTATTTCATTTTTTCAACCCGGGTTCAATCCAAAACTAATTGGGTGATATTATTCATTTATATTGCCATAGGTCCTACAGACCGTCTGAACAACATACTAAAATTTCATTTTGATGAAATCATTTTTACGGCAGTTATCGTGCTAACGGACTGACAGACAGAATGAGCAAAGTCATAAACGCTTTTCAACTTTGTTGTAAAGTGTTAATAATAGTAGAAATTGAAATAATAGTAGAAATTAAGAATTGAGTGAAGGACATAGTTGGGTATAGGATTTTCTTTGCGTTGATGCATCATCTACCGGATGTGCAATTGTATTTAAAACTATTTCCCCCCGTAGAAAAATTTCTTCGTCTGAAAATTCCATGAGATTTAGAGGATTTCATTCATCATCAGTGCAGCTTCACAATAGATATACGTAAGGCACCTAGAGAACTGACGCATCTGTAATGTCGAGATTGAACTCGCATTACATTTGTGTTAAATGTAAAAATTTATATAATGCATTTCTGATCATCTAATTTTATATACAGCTTTTTAACTATTTTAATTCTGCTTTGAACTCCCCCTCTTGTCATTTTATGTAATTAATATTTTAGAACATTCATACTTCTTAAAACCGCAATCTGAATCCTTTTAAAAGTATTATTTAAAACGTGCGAACATCGGAGAGATATTTTATTCTGTTGACTTCGAGGTCATCTTTTTGGCTGATGCAACTGGAAAGTAAAGGTTTGGGTTAATACAATGTATATGTTTCTGCAGTGAAGAAGGTGTAGAGGCGGTGGCTGGCGCGACGGGAAACGGGAAATTCCCTTTTTGTTTCTGGACTGAGCGGCATCTGGAGTTGATGGCGTAAGAAATGTTTGTTGGAGGGAAGATGGTTTTGGAAGCTGCATAAAAGGACTGAGAGCCATTTTTCTGGGCGCATTTCCTCCTTTTTGACTGCTTGCATCTAACGACTGTCCGAGCACCGGAGTTTTTGATGCTCACTTTGGGCCTCGGGAACTAGGCCTAATTGCCGGTTCCTTGGGGTTCATGAGCATTGGATTCCTGCTGCTTGGGACTGAGGAAATGTTGCCCTGAAACGTCCTGGATGAACCGAGACTCTCCGGCTCGATGACTGAAAGCGTTACTCCTGTGGGAATGACCCGAGACCCATGCTGGATTGATTCCGCCCGAGTCTGTGCCTGATGGAGCCCTGAAATCGACCGAAAGATGATGGATGAGCTTGTCCGGACCAAGAGTCTCCTGTAGCCCCCTCTGGTGTGCCTGATCCGTTTTATACGGAGCGACGAATTTTCGCTAGGTATCTCCTCGGATGTCCGTTTTCCTTCGTGGTTCGAGGTAAGACTTTGATGGCGTTTCAGAATAATTTCGTATCACCTGATGTTGACTACTAAAAGAACTGCGAGCCGAATATGATTGGCAGCCCTTGCTGGTTCGACGAGCAACCTGCTCTTATATATACTTAAAATTATTATTTAATTATATAATCTATCAATTTATATGAAAAAGCCGTAAATTCTATTTTAATGTTCTCCGAGTGCTCGCTCCAGTTTGTTTGACCGTACCACATATTTGTATATTTATTATTTAACGTTTTGCTACTTTTTATTACATTTTGATTATTGCGGCTCACCTGTGGCATTTTGAATAAGGTTTTGCACCTGAGTCCAGTGGCGTGACTGATAAGGATTTAGCTGTTGTGTTTTAATACTTCTTGAAAAATTTAACGCCTTTAATAAATGATATTATTTTAACTTCCAAATTTTATTTGCTTATTTTGTGTATTTTGTTTTGTTTTATATTGTGTAGAAGTTTTTTAAAGGTAAGGATTTTGATTTTAAATGTTTTATTTGATGTTTTGGTTCTTCTGTGCTTTCGGGTAGGTCATCTTGGAAATTTACTTCTCCGGACAGGAGGGTGAACCTCAGAGTTATTATTTTGCGGCCTTTTCGATCACGGGTTTGTAAGTGGAGCTGGTGCTTGTGTGTCTTCTAAATTCTAAATTTAGGAGGTCATGTCTGCGACTTTACACATCCGCCATTTTTAATCTTACTTCCACATTGATTTGTTATTGCGCAGTCACTTTATTGTGCATTTTGATATACATTTGCAATAAAATAGAACGATGTTCGACCGTAAATTGCTCTAATTTCCGAAATGGAATACGAATGTTTAGATTCCTGAAGAAACAAAAAAGAAGAAAATTCATAAATTGTGGAAAAAATCAAAGCAAGAATATCATTTTCCCGCTTCTTTCGGCGACCGACCAAAACAGGTGCGTTTCACTGAGGACAGCAAGGAGGTATCTGTTTGGACGGCCGGGAAGTTCTTCCCAATTTAGACCGGAACCCAATGGGGCGGTATCTACAGGGACCGTACCCTCCTCCCCCCACCATCAAACTCTCGGAAGGATTTACGGACCCACATATTTAACGTGCCCGTATTCCGCGTGAACACGGGGAAAGTATGGGCAGAGCCGGGGATAGAGCTGGGGTCTTCCAAGTACAATCCCCGCTCGCTAACCACTGGTCTGTTCCACCCGGTTCTCACTTCTTCCACGTCGTCAATGCGTTTTACACTTTGAAGCAACATGGCTGCCATAGGTCAGTCTGTGTTATAGGAGGCAAAGCTCCTAAATATATAGACTGACTCAAACGCTATTTTGCCTTTAGCCGGTCCAGTCAGTTATCGACTACCTTTGTTATTTCAATGGCGGGCGTAAGTCACATGGGTGTTATTTGATACGTAATTAAGCTGCAAAATAGGTGCTTCTGCTTTTAAAAAAGTAGTTTTAATCATTCAAAAAAATAGCAGCGTAAAATGCTTTGATTTTCTCGAGATCCCGAAAAAAGGACGAAAAAGTAACCTTATTTTCGTCAGGTCCAGTCATCGCTTCAACTAGGAGTCAAGATGGCCTCTGCTGCGTGAGCTTGTAGGATGCCATTTCCACCGGTTTCCGGTTTAAATTGGGCGGTAATAGGCAAAGTCAGATTTCTACCATGGTCTGCCTGGGATCTTTGGACCAATAACAGCTGGATTTGCCCCCCCCCCTTTATCATGGACTTCTGTTTTATGGACTTGATCTGCTCTTGTTGCAGACAAATGGGAATAAGTATTGCAAGTCGTCATTACGAATTTATGATGTATTTTGTATATAACTGCGCCCTCTATCGGGCTTTATGTGTGTACATATGATTGTAAATAAACTAGTTTAGAGTCTAATCTTACGTGGCGCAGTCGGTAGGATTGGAATCTAAACTAATGTATTTACAATCATATGTATACGCATAAATGTCTATCCACGTCAAGATGGACCTCTCAGTGTTGGTGGTGGTTACGTAACACTATCTGGATGGATTACACTACGTACGTATCAAAGTAGGAAGCATTGACTGCACCACGCCAATAGTTGGTATCTGTGATGAACTCCCTGTTGTCCTCATTCTCGGTACAGATTGGAAAATATCAGTTCATGAACGTTGTATTTTCGAATGAGTCTAATCTAACAGCACCAGCAAAACAGCCGCTTTTAGTTTTTGAAGTTTAAAATTAGTACCATGCAGATCGAATTAGTAACTGCGACCCATGCATCAGAGCCGCCCATAGAATTTGTGGGCCCCTACAAATATTTATCACTCTCCCCTCCATATTTGATTTTCTCTTTTTGTGAATTTTTCACGTCTACTTCATCCTCAAAAAGAAAATCTTCAACACTCTAATAGTGTCAGTCCCCCCTTATGGATGTCTCGTATGCATACCAGTTGGATAGCTACATGTGTCATTATGGATTGTGTTTTTGAAATATTAAACTATTGTAGGTGTAGTAAACTATAGGTATAATTCTACATGAAAAACATTATTTTATTCAATTTCTCATTATACACGGTATCATTTATTTTGGAATTCAGTAAATAAATGAATCAACCAGCTTCAAACTAACACAATGTAGCTACATTTTGTACATATAAAGTGAGGATGCATTTCTTGAATTTTAATATTTCACTGAATTGCAAATAAACTGATTGGCATTGAAATAAAAAGTCCATTAATAATTTTGTAGTATAGCACAGGAAAGTGCATGCCTTAAATTACAAAATAAACTGAACTTGAACGCAATTTGTCAAATATTATGAAGGGAATAGTTTTTAAAGTTGAACACTATGATGAAAATGTAAATATTTTGTTATTTTCTAATAAATAAAATATAATTAAAACAAAATTTGATGTGGACAGTAAGTGACTTTCACTTTATAATGCAATGGATTTACTTCTTTCACAGTGAAAAATGATGTATACGATCTACAACACAATGCTTTTAATGTTTATTTGTACATTTGTACATTTGGTGCTTTTCTGGATAACAACATACAATACTTTTTCGAAGTACACAATTAACTTATATTTCACGCAACTCTGAACTAAAAATTATTAATTTTGATAACATCCGCAATAAGCAATATAGTCCATATATTAAAATATTTTAATAATTAATTTATCAATTTGTCTTATTAAGTTTTATTAGTTTTAATTAATTTGAAATTGCAAACTCGAACAGAAATAAATCCTAATGATAACACAATTCTCAACTGTTCCAGCCAAACCAAGATATATGCAGTGACAACGGAGACAATGTAAACAGTGTCTACTGAAAAACAACCACACGATTAATTAGTAGCTACACAATTAATTAGTAACTACACAATTAATTAGTAACTATACAATTAATTAGTAACTTTTAGAACTAAAATAACTTCGTTAAAAGCAGCATATACAACATAATTAAACGCATCGATGGTTTAAAAAAAAAAAACATATTTCTTCATCAGGGCACATAAAAAGCGCAACCTTTATTAGTCAGAGAAAGATTGGCGACTTATATATGGATAGCAAACGTGGCGGAAACAGGGAAAAGGTGCTGCCAATGGCGAGAGAAAAAAAAAGGGGGGGGGGGGTAAAAGAAACCCGGGAGAAAGGAACCAAGGGTGGGATATAATGAATGATCGGCAAAATACCAAGGATGAAGTGGACGTTCAACAAGGGTTTCAAATCACTTGTTCAGTCGTTCATAAATGCCCAAATAAATTAAAAAACTAGGAAAAGGATGAAAATTTCCAAAACAAGAAAGATGCAAACGAAAGCGAAAAATTAAACCAGAGATTTCCAAACAGAAGAGAAGAAAGGATAATTATCATTAATAAGGAATTTTGACTAAGAAACTTTCAAGAAAGTCCACTTCATAAATGGAATTAGGAATAAAAACGATTTTAGCTTCGGAAAATTTAAAAACATCAAGTAACTTTTATTTTAATTATATATTATTCGAAATAAGTATTTAAAAATTTTTCATTGTAAATAAACGCGAGGAGTTGTAGACTCTTTGCTCTGATTGGCGCCAGCCTGTCTATTGCCAGCGTATTGTTCAGGAGAGACACATCTCGAAATGTCTACCCCGTCAGGTGGTATTGAATTGAAAATGGAACTAAAGGGAAATGCGCTCGCAACTTCTATCGTTTGACTGCCGTAGCCCGGGTAGATATGTATATCTAAGTTGCAATATTCCTTGAAGGAGTGAATTTTCCCTTTCTCCCCATCACGGGGTTTCGTTTACCTTTTGTATGAATCATTTCGTTTCCACAATCTCTGTTTATTGTCTGAGGATTTTGGAGAGTCATTTTAAAAGTTAATATCAAATTCGATTTAGATAATCGTTAAATTATTGGGTTTTCGACATATTTGATACGTTTTGAAATTTTTATGGAAATCGTAAATTTAACTTTTAACAATTGAAAAAGTAAACTTGGAGAGAGGTATACTTATTTTCTTAATTATTTATTTTTTTATATACATTTTATATACTAGTTTTTTTATATACTAGTTAAAATATAGTTTAAAATTGTGTTTTCCCACATATAACCTTTAAGAGTCGATTACACACAGAAACTCAAAACTGGGTTCCAATATGATAACAAAACTGCAAAATGTTATTATTTTATTTTCATTGTAATTCAGTTTTGTAACCTGGCATGGAACTTTTTATTTACAGCATGGAACTTTTTATTTACTAATTTTTGTTCTTGGTTTTATGTCTGTTCAAATGACTGTAACTTTTCATTTACTAATTTTTACTTTCCCTGCAATACATGATAATGTATAGGGAAAGTATTGGAATCATGCCGAAAATCGCAACTCGAGTTTTCGACGGATCTACACGTTTCGAGACCTCTAGAATACGAAAAACTATTTTTAGCGTGACGTCTGTGTGTGTGTCTGTGTGTCTGTGCAATGTATGTATCCACTCTAACTCAAAAACTAATGGACCAATTTTCATAAAATTTAGTAGGTAAGTCACTTGGGTATGACCCTGGTGCTGATTAGTTTTTTGTACGATTCGTAAAAACAGAACTCGCCTTTTTTTGCGAAATGTTCCGTACAAATTTCATGTATCCACTCTAGCTAAAATACTAATTGACCAAATTTCACAAAATTTGGTAGATAAATTACTTGTAGGATACTCTGGTGATGATTAGAATTTGGTATTAATCGCAAAAGAACAACCTGCCTTTTTTTACGAAATGGCCCTCAAAAATCGCCAAAATCTATAAAGAAGCTACGTATGTTCAAATATATCAATTAAATGCTTGTTTTATATGTAATTTTTGATGAGGAAAAGAATAAGAAAAACTCTATTACTCTAGGACTAACCGTTCTCGAGATATTTGAGATTTTTCGCATTTAGTTATGCCACTTTTGGAAAAATGTCCAATTACCAAATAAAAACAGAAATTGAATTAAAAATGCAAATTTAATTTTATTTTGTGCAATTAAACTCAATTTAATGAATCATTAATGAAATAAAGAGACAGCGAATTTGAGTGTGCAGCGAAAGTCATGTGCTGCCCACATCAGATTTTTACTTTCCCTGCAATACATGGTAATGTATAGGGAAAGTATTGGAATCATACCGAAAATCGCTACTCGAGTTTTCGACTGATCTACACGTTTCGAGACCTCTAGAATACGAAAAATTATTTTTAGCGTGACGTCTGTGTGTGTATCTGTATGTCTGTCTGTCTGTGTGTCTGTGCAATGTATGTATCCACTCAAACTAAAAGAACTAATGGACCGAATTTCATAAAATTTGGTACGTAAGTCACTTGGGGGAGCGCTCGGGAATTGCTTTCGGTAGACCCGGATTCGAGTCCTTTCGCTGGAAAAAGAAAAAGTACGATCACGCTAAACATGTGGGTCCGTAAATCCTCAGGGGTGCGAAACTAATCCTGTAAAACCGAGAGGTAGGCCAGGTCTGCACTGCTGTCTCCAAGTCACTTGGGGGAGACCCTGGTGCTGATTAGTTTGTGGTACGATGCGTAAAACAGAACCCGCTTTTTCTTGCTAAATGGGCCTTAAAAATTTCATGTATCCACTCCAGTTAAATACTAATTGACCAAATTTCACAAAATTTGATAGATAAGTTACTTGTAGGATACTCTGGCGCTGATTAGATTTTGGTATTAATTGGAAAAGAACAACCTGCCTTTTTTTGCGAAATGGCCCTCAAAAACCGCCAAAATCTAAAAGAAGAAAGATCAATCATGCATAAAGCATTGATTATGAAACACTTTTTAACTTCAATGCAGATTTTTTAATCAAACATCTCTAAAACGCGATACATTGCTCTGTAACATTTTTAAAATTATCACAATACTGCATTAATTTATTATATTTGAAAACGTAAAACTTCATCGAAAAACAGGAACTTCATTCAAATGACGGCATTGAAATATAAATTGTCTGGTTTAAACATCTCTAAAATGCGATGCATTCTTCGGTAATATTTTTAAAATTATCATAATACTACAATAATATATATATATATATAAAGAAGAAAAGTATGTATGTATGTATATATGTATGTATGTATGTATGTATGATCCAGCATCACGGGAGAACGGCTGAACTGAATGTGATAAAATTTGGTGGGTGGTCTTGAAATAGCTTCACTTAAAATTTAGTCCATGTTTGGAGTTTCTAACACCAGGGGTTGCTGCGATATTAATTAAAGACGAAACTTTCGTTTGTTTTATCATCACGAGAGAACAACTCCACATAATTTAATGAAATTTGGGTAGCCTTGAAATAGCCCTCTAAAAATTTAGTCCAAGTTTCGAGTTTCTAAGACTAGGGATTGTCGAGATATTCATGAAAAACTGAATTTCCTAGGAGTTCTACTCTAACTCCATGATTCCCAACGAAAAAGGTTGGAAATCGTTGGTTTAAAACGTGAAAGTCAATTAAATCTCAATAAATCTCAATAAATCTCAATAATAAACGTGAAAGTCATTAAATCAATTAGTTTTGTGGGAGTCTATTGAACGTTAGTTAGTCACAGGTTTATAGGTTATCACAGGTTAGTCGCAGGTTTGAAATATGAATTTAAATGGGAGCTCTATGGTTTATTCACCATGGTTTATTTTTCACAGGCTTACTCAACAAATTTTATTAATTTGGATAATAAATAAATAAATAAATATAAAAATATTTATCTATCTATCTATATATATAAAGAAGAAAAGTATGTATGTATGATCCAATGGATCTGATTGACCAAAGAGTGGCCAATCAAATCCATTTTTTTTCTTACATAATGCAATGAATTTACTTCTTTCACAGTGAAAAAACAATGTATATGATTCATGACCCTATATGTTCTGGTGTAATTTTTATTAGAAATTTGCATAATAAATCCCGCGCAACCGCGGGTTATTGCTGCTAGTTTATTATATTTGAAAGCTTCATCGAAAACAAATGAAATTTATTCAAATGACGTCATCGAAATATAGCACACCTGGCTCTCTCTATAAAAGCAACATTTCACTCATAAACTTTTTCCAATCATTTCATTGATCACAATACTATAATAATTTATTTTATTTAAAGACTTAAAACCATGGAGGTACACGTAATTTAACTCTATGCTTAAAACTTCATCGAAAAAATCGTCTTTTCTCCGTGTGAAATCAATGAATGTTTCATTCATATCAGCTATATTGCAGACTCCATGAGCTAAATAATTTTGCGTTAAAGAAATGCAGGAATTCTTACACAACTCATTCTGCATCTTTTGGTATTTACATTCTCCATAAGTGAAAATTAGGCTTATGGAGACGCTATGTTAGACGTTGTAGAAATAATCAAAGCTGGTTGATCATTTAATCTCAAATATATTGTAATTGCATTGTTTCAGTATGTAGATGCACAGAATTTAAGCAAAAATAAAGCGGTTTTAGGACGGATACAACACTAAATATGAATTAAAAAGAACTTTAAAAATCACAATTTTGACACAAGATGGGTGCCATATTTTATTTTGAAGTGGGTTACGTGATCTCTTCATATAACGGTCACGTGATCTCTTCATATAAAAGGTGTAATTATTATTTTAATTTTTATTTAAAAACTTACTGAATATATTTTGCTGAAATTCTTTTTATATATTTTATGGGATAATTTGAACATTTCCTAAAACTTTCGAAGCAAGTTTTGAATTTTAAATACCCTTAAAAAATGTTTGAAAAATTAGGTCCCATAGGGTTCAATGTACTTCATTTTTTCAACCCGGGATCAATCCAAAACTAATTGGGTGTTATTATTCATTTACATTCCCATAGGTCCCATAGACCGTCTGAACAACATACTAAAATTTCATTTTGCTAAAGTCATTTTTACGGCAGTTATCATGCTAACGGACAGACAGACAAAATGAACAAAGTCATAAACACTTTTCAACTATGTTGTAAAGTGTTAATAAAGTGTTAAAAAAGCTACGTATGTTCAAATATATCAATTAAATGCTTGTTTTATACGTAATTTTTGATGAGGAAAAGAATAAGAACAACTCTATTACTCTAGGACTAACCGTTCTTGAGATATTTGAGATTTTTTGCATTTAGTTATGCCGCTTTTGGAAAAATGTCCAATTACCAAATAAAAACAGAAATTGAATTAAAAATGTAAATTTAGTGTTATTTTGTGCAATTAAACAGAAATTGAATTAAAAATGTAAATTTAGTGTTATTTTGTGCAATTAAACTCTATTTAATGAATTATTAAAGAAATAAAAAAAAAAATGAATTCGAGTCTGCAGGGAAAGTCATGTGCTGCCACATCAGATTTTTACTTTCCCCGCAATACATGGTAATGAATAGGGAAAGTATTGGAATCATGCCGAAAATCGCAACTCGAGTTTTCGACGGTTCTACACGTTTCGAGGCCTCTAGAATACGAAAAAACTATTTTTAGCGTGACATCTGTGTGTGTGTGTCTGTCTATGTGTCTGTCTGTGTGTCTGTGTGTTTGTCTGTGTGTTTGTCTGTCTGTGTGTCTGTCTGTCTGTCTGTGTGTCTGTGTGTCTGTCTCTCTGTGCAATGTATGTATCCACTCTAACTCAAAAACTAATGGACCGAATTTCATAAAATTTGGAAGGTAAGTCACTTGGGTGTGACCCTGCTGCTGATTAGTTTTTAGTTCGATTTGGGATAAAGAAACCAGCCTTTTTTTTGCGAAATAGCCGGCAAAAATTGCCTGTATCCGCTCTAGCTGAAAAACTAATGGACCGAATTTTACAAAATTCGATAGATAAGTCTGTTGTGGGTTACCCTAATGCTAATTAGATTTTGGTACGATTCGAAAAAAAATAACTTGCCTTTTTTTGCAAAATGGCCTGCAAAAATCGTTAAAATCTAAAATAAAAAAATATATATGCTCAAATATATCCATTAAATGCTTGTGTTATACGTAATTTTTAATGATGAACAGAAGAAGACCAACCCCATTACATTAGGGCTAATCTTTCTCGAGATATTTTAGGTTTTTCGTATTTTCTCTACGCCACCTTTGAAAATAAGTCCAGGTACCAAATGAAAACGAAAATTGAATTAAAAGTGAATTAAATTTAATTAAAATAAATAGAACGTGGATATACATCTGCAGGGGAAGTCATGTGCTGCCCACATCTGATTTTTTGTTCCTGATTTTATGGCTTTACAAATCATTTTATCACATTTCGCCGCTGAATGTATGGTATCTCTTGCATCCCAAGTGATAAAATATGAACCAAACTAAACTAGACGCATAGCATTGTTACTTTACTTAGCATACCAGACTGGACATTGCAAATAAGACATGATGGCGATATATACTCTTGAAAATTTAAACAAGATTTTCCTTCTTACCGAACAACCTCTTTCTTTCTACTTGAATCCTGTTATTTATAGCACCTAGAAGAAGATCCTCTTTTAAATCTATATAACAAGCCAATAGTTATTTGAATAAAGCATAAGGTCAAGATGCGATGGGTGTATTTCCTGTATATCCTATGTCTAAAAATGTCTGACTACTTAGTGTTCGAGACCAACCCCATTTAGAGCTATAGCAAAAATGTGTTTTGTCGTCTTCTGTAACAAAGGCGTTTAAATCAATCACCAGCTTTTTGTTTGCCAGTCTTCTATGCATTTAGATAGTGAAGAAGCCAAATTTGATGATAGTAAAAGCAATGTTGAAGTAAAAGGAAACAAAATAAATGAAGATTGATGTTTTAAATTAATTGTATAGACGCAAACCTTAGTGTCCCAACCGGGGCTCGAAATGTGGATTTTCGTTATGGCCAGTCAATGAATGATCTCCCAAGTGAGTTACTGGGACGGAATTTCAAATTCTTATCGTTAAAGTGGACTTTGCATATATTCAATATATTTCAAACATTTTTTGGAAATTTTAACAAACGTTATGAAAAAAATAATATGTTAAAATTTGTTTCAAAAATAGCAAATTTATATGTAATGTTTATTGAACTAATGACATAACTTACAGACAAATAACCAACTCCGTTCTCCAGATATTGATCTGAAATGGAGAAAATCATAGAAAATTATAAGTATGAAAACTATATAAACTTTACAAAAGGTTGCAGAAGTTATATAATTTTCAAAGTACTTTTAAACAATAATAAATGGACAATATTTTTTTTATTAGATTCTCCTGATCTTAAAAATATTACTTTTCAACCTATAGCAGGATACCTCTTGAAATAGTGAAGCAAATTACATGAAAATTGGTATGCCTTTAACCGGTAGCAGCAATAAGTCTATTGCTTTTTAACAAGATCTGGTAATAAGAAAGCTTTAAATGGTGATAAAATTATGCTATACTAAAATTTTTTTGAAGTATAAATTTTTGAAAATCTGCTATGGATAGAGGTTAGATAATGATTAATATGGATTCCGCACCAATTTTTAGAGGAGTGGAGGGTTCAGTAAGGATTTTAACTTCCGGTTATTTTCCATTTCCGGTTGAAAATTTTACTTCCCCTTGAAATATATATTTTGTAAGATTGATTATTGTTACGGCGTATCATTTTAAATCTTGGATGTACTCTCAATATACAACAAAGAGTCCAAATTTCTGGATAACTAATGATTTTATTTAAAAGCACTAAAAAGCGTAAAGAAGAATAATATACAGCGAATAGCTCGATAACTGTCTTACAAAATCACTAAACAACTATCAGGTACAATAAAACAGCAATTAAATTCCCAACTAATTCACAAAATAGCTGATCTTATTCTCAAAACACTGACATATTTCACAATTCAATTTAGCCCATATCACGCTAACAACGCTCCAACTGAACGATGACTTCCTTATAAACTCGTCATAGAAATTTCTAAAAAGAGCTAGTATCTCCAAAACTAGTCGATTTTTCCAGAAAGCTCTAGCAGATTCGGAAACTCGGCAAGTTGGCGATATTTCTCCAAATCTGGCACACATGCCTCGAAAGGACGCCAAGTTACGGCAACTATTCTTTCACGTAATTGCGATGGTTGCTTGTAAAATTGTTTCCTCCTCTTGAGGAGGCCAAGCGCGTTTCGTAACACTACAGACAGAGCTTAGATGATAACTTATACGGATTCAGCATCAAATTCTGAAGGAAGTGGGATGGTCCACAAAGGATTTCACTTCCGGTTCTTTTACCACTTTTGGTTCAAACATTTTCCTTGAAACAACTGTTTTCAGGATTGGCTATACAGAGCTTATATGACTGATATGTATTCAGCACATTAAAGGATGTAGAGGGGCTTATTAACAATTTTCCCTCCCGGTTCTAAAAATGTCACTTCTGATTTGAAAAATTACATATTCCTTGAAACATCTATTTCTCGAGATTTATTAGAGATAAAACTGATAACTGATATGTGGATTCAATATCAGATTCTAGAGGGGGTTTGGACGTCCACCAAAGTTTTCCACTTTTGGTTTTACACACATTTGGTTCAAAAATTTTCTTTGAACCATTTATTTCACAGAATCGATTATGGATAGAATTTTGATGATAACATATGGATTCAGCATCAAGTTTTTCAGAGGTAGGCGATTTTCTATGAATTTCCACTTCTGCTTTAAAAAATTTCTTTGGGACGTCTATTTTTTTTTTCAGAATCAGCTGTAGATAAAGCTCAGATGATGACTGATATGGATTTATCATCAAATTTTGGTGAGGATAGAGGGGGAGGGGTTCACCAAATATTTTAGCTTTGGATTCTAGAGATGTAACTTCATATTAAAATATTTGCATTTTCCTTGCAACATTTATTTTACAGGATTGGTTATAGACAGAACTTAGATAATGACTGATACGGATTCAGCATTGAACTGCGAAGGATGTGGTTCACTAAGAATTTCCACTTCCGGTTCTGGAAATATAATTTCCGGTTTTTCCTAAAATTCGCATGGCTGTACAAATGAGTGTAACAATGCTTTGTAGTTCCATTGAAAATGAAGTGTGTACATCACCTGCCACCTTATGAAGGATCTTTTATAAGTTTCTTGTTTATATTGCTTTTCTACACAATGAAATATTAATCTGTAAGAAAACACATGTGTTGATACATCAGGATTTTAACACTTTACAACATAGTTGAAAAGTGTTTATGACTTTGTTCATTTTGCCTGTCTGGCCGTTAGTACAAGAATTGCCGTAAAAAGGACTTTATTAAAATGAAATTTTAGTATGTTGTTCAGACGGTATGTGGAACCTATGGGAATATAAATGAATAATATCACCTAATTAGTTTTGAATTGGACCCTCGCCGAAAAAATGAAATACATTGAACCCTATGGGACCTAATTTTTGAAACATTTTTTAAGCGGATTTAAAATTCACAAATTGCTTCGAAAGTTTTAGGAAATATTCAAATTATTCCATAAAATATATAAAAATTTATTTAAAAAAATATATTCGGTAGTTTTTTAAATAAAAATTAAAATAATAATTACACCTATTATATAAAGAGATCAAGTGACCATTATATGGAGTGATCACGTGACCCACTTCAAAATAAAATATGGCATCCATTTTGTGTCAAAATCGTGACTTTAAAATTCTTTTTAATTTATATTTAGTGTTCTATCCGTTCTAAAACCGCTTTATTCTTTCTTAATTTCTGTGAATCTATATTCTAAAACAGCTCAATTACAATATGTTTGAGTTTAAACGATCAATGATTCTATCCATCTTGTGTCAAAATCGTGAATTTTAGAGTTCTTTTTAATTTATATTTAGTATTGTGTCCGTCCTAAAACCGATTTATTTTTGCTTAATTTCTGTGCATCTTCTGATTCTGAAACAATGCAATTACAATATATTTCAGTTTAAATGATCATGAAACTTTGATTATTTCTACAATGAAGCCTAATTTTCACTTATAGAGATTGTAAACACATCAAGTTGTAAGATGAGTTGTATAAGAATTGATGCATTTCTTTAACGCAAAATTATTTAGCACTGAAGTCTGAAATATGATATGAATGAAACGTCATTGAATTTACATAGGGAACAGACGATTTTATAGCAGACTTTTTCGGTGAAGTTTTAAGCACAGAGTTAAATTACTATTAGTTCCATGGTTTAAAGTTTTTAAGTGAAATAAATTATTGCAGTATTGTGATGAATAAAAGGAATAGAATAAAAGTTTATGAATGAAATTTTTACTGCTTTTTCATAGAGAGCCAGGCGACTTATATTTCAATGACGTTATTTGAATAAAGTTCATTTTTTTCGATGAAGTTTTCAAATGTAATAAATTATTGTAGTATTGTGATAATTTTAAAAATATTACCGCTGAATATATCGCACTTTAGAGATGTTTAAATAAAATTGCATTGCAGTGGGAAAGTGTTTCATAATCAATGCTTTATGCATGATTGATCATAATTCTATTGATCTAATGCATGATTGATCTAATGCATGATTGACAATAATTCTATTCGACCGTCTGTCTTCAACTGGCACGCTATCAGAAATCGAGACATACTCTGTGAAAGCTCCAGTACAATATAATTTCAACTGACAGTAATTTACTCACGTTATCATCGTTTGACGAATGGCAACAGGAACATACACACTCTAGATCGAATGCAACACGTTTTCGACGATTAGGGTTTGTTTATGTTATTCGCTTTTGATAAGGTAGGAAACTAACTTATTTTAAAATAACTATTTGCGATAATAGCACTTTATACATTTCATCAGATTTTATAACTTTTAACTGATTAAATAAAGTTTAACGCAATACTCCATACATTTACGATACATTTCATACATGTACCATACATGTACCATACATGTACCATACATATACCATGCATTTACCGACGATTTCTCTTAAGCGCAGTTCGTAAGCTTAACAAGCACTAGGGGCCATCAGTCATTATTGTTAAGGAAGATAATATTGAGGACTTACGGAAGATAATATTGAAGACTTACGGAAGATAATATTGAGACTGATCTTGCCTAAGATATCCCAAATATTTCAGTGAAACTTAAAAATACATCACAATATATAATTTATTCTAAAACTTAGCTCAAGTAGTCACGCCAACACGCTATTTGATTCGTAATTTTCAAAGCTGTTTACAATTCAGCAAGCATTAAATATTTCATCAATCATCAAACAATATAATTTTGAGTTGTTAAATAACAATACTATATACTAAATAATAGAGTAATAAATAATACAATATGAAATGCATTTTTAAAAATATTATTTTGAATTTTGATATATTATTTTGAGATGAAATATACAACTCAGAGATCTTTTATATTTATTAACTTTTAGTAAATAAAAGTTATTTTGTGAAAAATCACATGTATTGACTAGTTTGTATATAGACCTCATCCATTCACTGTATGTAACAACTACAGTTAAAATGCTTTAGCCCCATTATAAAAAATCTGATGTGAGCAGCACACGACTTTCCCTACAGACTCAAATTCATATTTTTTTCTTTAAAAATTCATTAAATTGAGTTTAATTGCACAAAATAACACTAAATTGGCATTTTTAATTCAATTTCTGTTTTTATTTGGTAATTAGACATTTTTCTAAAAGTGGCATAACTAAATGCGAAAAATCTCAAATATATCGAGAATGGTTAGTCCTAGAGTAATAGAGTTGTTCTTATTATTTTACCCATCAAAAATTAAGTATAAAACAAGCATTTAATTGATATATTTGAACATACATGCATTTTTTAGATTTTGCGATTTTTGAGGGCCATTTCGTAAAAAAAGCAGGTTGTTCTTTTCCGAATAATACCAAAATCTAATCAGCACCAGAGTATCCCCCAAGTCACTCATCTATCAAATTTTGTGAAATTTGGTCATTTAATATTTTAGTTAGAGTGGATACATGACATTTTTGCGGACCATTTCGTAAAAAAAGGCAGGTTGTTCCTTTCCGATTAATACCAAAATCTAATCAGCACCAAAGTATCGTACAAGTAACTTATCTACCAAATTTTGTGAAATTTGGTCAAATGGTATTTTAGCTAGAGTGGATACATGAAATTTTTGCGGGCCATTTCGCAAAAAAAGGCGGGTTCTGTTTTTACGAATCATACCAAAAACTAATGAGCACCAGGGTCATACCCAAGTGACTTACCTACCAAATTTCATGAAATTCGGTCCATTAGTTTTTGAGTTAGAGTGGATACATACATTGTACAGACAGACATACATACAGACAGACAGACAGCCGTCACGTTAAAAATGATTTTTTTCGTATTCTAGAGGTCTCGAAACGTGTAGATCCGTCGAAAACTCGAGTTGTGATTTTCGGCATGATTCCAATACTTTCCCTATACATTACCATGTATTGCAGGGAAAGTAAAAACTCCTGTAAGGAATCAAACTACATATATCTGGCTAGCCAGAAGACGCTCTATCCACTGAGTTGAGACGAATATTTAGCCTTGCATATTTGATGTCGACCCTACAAAGGCATACAAACCTTTGTCCTGTTTCAAGGCTCCACCAGAGTTGAATAGAAAGTTAAAATAATTATTAACGTGGGTACTACAAATTAAAAAGTGTAATGAAACATAACTAAACAAGAAATTTATGAGAGGTCATATGGTTGCTAATGGTGTACATTTCATTTTCGACAAACTATTATTAATTTTTATTCTCTTTTACACACTTATTTCGTACAGTCATTGGAATTTTCGTAGAAACAGGAAGTAACATCTCTAGAACCGGGAATGAAAATCCTTAATGAACCCCTAGCACTCTCTGGAATTCAATGTTGAATCCATATCAGTCACCATCTAAGCTGTATAGCCAATCCTGAGAAACAGGTGTTTCAAAGAAATTTTTTGAACTGGAAGTGAAAAAAACAAACAAACTTGAAGTGGAAATTATTTGTGAACCGCCTACCTCCACCAGAATTTAATCTTGAATTCATATCAGATATGATATAATCTCTATTTGTAGCCAATATTGTGAAATATATATTTTAAGATTATTTTCTGAACCGGAAGTGGAGATATTTAGTGAACATCCCATTCTCCTACGGAATTTGATGCTGAAACCATATTAGTCCTCCTATCTGCAGCAGTTCCCGAGAAATAAATGTTTCAAGTAAAATGTAAGATTTTGAATTGGAAGTAAAATCTCCAAAATGGGATGTGAAAATACTGAGTGAGTCTTTTTATCCCTTCTGGAATTTGATTCTGAATCCATACCAGTTGGCATCTAAGCTATATCTATAGTTAATCCTAAGAAATAGATGTTTCAAGGAACAATTTTACGCAGAAAGTGATTAAGAAACCGATAGTGGAAATTGAGAGTGAACATATATTTAGGCATAGTTTTACCCTTTAAGGGCTTACTTTACAACACTTAGTACATTCTGAAAAAATTTTGCATGCTATACCAACAAATCAAACAAGCCTTAATATGGGATATGTCCTCTCCGGAGTTTGACACAAGCTTCGCATCGACGTTTCATTCTTTCATCCAGGTGATTCAGGGTAGCAGAGGATAATGACTGCCATACCTGTCTAAGGGCAGTTTTCAGCTCTTGTAGAGTAGCTAGAGAGTAGACGGGCAGCGACAGCTCTTCTAAGGACATTTCTAAGTTTTTTGATATGATTGAGGTCCAGATGATATGCTAGCCACCTCATACGAGCAATACCTTCTCTCTCAAGGTACTCTTCCATCAGACTTGCTCTGTGTGGACGAGCTTGCAAGTCCATCAGAAGAAACCCTGGATCCACTGTTGCAGAGTAGTCTCAAAAAGATTTCAAGAACTTGATCCCGATGCCTTTCAGCTGTCACAGCACCCCTCTGCGAACACGTACACGTCGGTGCGATATCTCAAAGAAAATCCAGCTCATATCATAAAACTCTAATGGCTAAAGACTTGGTGTTCAATGATGTTATTGGGCTGGTTGCATGTTCATCGTTCTCTCCAGATCTTTACACATTTATTGTCTCAATTTAAAGCAAATCGTGACTCCTTCGTGAAGGGGACCATTGGACTATCACGCTTCTACATGTTGACGATACTACTTTAATCCTGCTCCTCTGTCATTAGTGTTCAAAGGGATCCAAACTCGTGGTACCCGAGCATAGAGCCCTTTGACGGGAAACCTTCGTCTCGTAGTACTGGCAGATATCAACTTTTCTATTGTTGTAGTAGCCATTGTTCAGATAGCTTGTACGGTAGCTAAGTGGTTGCATTTAGGTAGTAATGCAATGTACTGGTCATCAGAGGATGTTGTAGCCCTAGGATGACCTTGAACAGGTCTCCGGATAACTGTTCTACTTGTTTGAAATTGTTTCTATAAACGAGAAATGATAGAATAGTTTACAAAAAATAATTGGTGACTTCCTTAATGGACTGTAGTACTGCCTCAAGCTTCTCAAATACACGTCGGCGTTGTGTATCTTCCAAACGTATTCTTTGCGTCATAACAAAGCTAATCTAATCTAAAATCAAGCCTAACACTACAGTGGCTAGAAGGGATAGTGTGCCGACCGAGGCGAAAAACAGGTTCCCTAAAAACCGCCTACGCCAGACGGCGTTGGTCTCGAATAAGCGGTCTAAAGCGGAGGAGTTAACATTGAAACTAATGGGAATTTAATTCAAACGAAATGATTGATATCTTTGGGAATAATTGAAGAATTTGTCTGAAATTTGGAGTAATTATTGCAAGTGGTATACACAAAATGTCATTTGATTTTCAGAGAGATTGACCTAGGGATATATCCATATTTTAAAAAATTTATTTAGCTTTATCTGTGGTCGTTCAAACATTTGAGATCTAAAATAATCAAATTCATTCATCACAGTAACGTGAAATTCGGTATGACGTTTTCTCTTGTGGTACATTTCAAGTCTTTCGATTTTGAAGCTTATCGGGCTAGCCCGTCCTGGGCCCGCCATATGACTTTACTTTTTGGTATAACTCGAGAACAGGTGTATCTAAAAATTCGAAGTTTAGCATATGCTTGTCATTTGCTGTATATTTTAACTCTTTGGATTAAAAATCTTATCGGGCTAGCCCGTCCTGAGCCCAACAAGAGGAATATATCGTTTTTTGAGAATAACTCAAAATTCGGAGCATCTAGAATGTCTAAATTTAATATATCATTGTCTTTTGTGGTATATTATATTTCATCGCATTTCGAACCTTATCGGGCTAGCCCGTCTTGTCCCGCCATAGAAATTTACTCGCTTTTCAAGAATAACTCGATCAAACGGAGTAGCTGAAGAATGTGAATTTTGTATATCATTTCCCTTTGGATGGATTTTAATTTAGATTTTGAACCCCATCGGGCTAACCCGTCCTGAGCCCAACAAGAGGAATATATCGTTTTTTGAGAATAACTCAAAATTCGGAGCATCTGGAATGTCTAAATTTAATATATCATTGCCCTTTGTTGTATATTATATTTCATCGCGTTTCGAACCTTATCGGGCTAGCCCGCCTTGACCCGCCATTGAAATTTACTCGCTTTTCAAGAATAACTCGATCACTCGGAGTAGCTAAAAAATGTAAATTTAGTATATCATTACCTTTTGGATGGATTTTAATTTATAATATAGTATTCTCTTTTGGGATATATTTTAATTCTTTGGAATTTAAACTTTATTAGATTACCCCATCTTTGCCCAGCCTTAGGAAAGCATTCGTTTTTGGAAAATAACTCGAAAATTGGAGAAAAATTATCATTTACCAAATAATTAAACAATTACATTAGTTCTCCTTAGGGATTATATTTGAGAAAGTATTTTGTACTGTTGTGTAAACCCACATTCGATCGTCGACCCCTCCCCCTTATCCTAGATCTTGGCTACGCTTATATGCAAGGGAATTAAATAATGCGAAACCAGTCCACGGTGCACTTTAAAGATTCATAGTAATATAGCGATTCGTACTACATAGTATAATAGAAAGAAAAGTCTTGTGACGGGATTTTTGGATGCTGAAATTCGCAGATTATGAAATGTTAAGCGATTTTTTAGCCTATTCGTCGAAATGCAAAATAAAGTAATATGCTGGATGAATCGAATTAATACATTTTTCTAGGCAATTTTACACAGAAAAGGCGATAATGGTATAGCTATAAAAACAGCCCTTTTTAATCCAAATATAGATTTTCAACGTCAGTTACAACAAACATCAAATGAGTGAAAGCTTGCTGCTTACAGTTTCGAAAAATCTTTCTTTCTGAGCGGGTCCATCCTGTCCAATCTTAGAACGAAAAAGAATATTGTACATGTGACGGTTCTTAGTAAAAACAAATTCGATCTCAGATGACCAATGTGCTAATGAGATACTTCCTATTGTATCTAAAGGCCACCCTGAAGGCAGTACAAAATGCCATTCCTTGGTGTTCTACCTATTTCCAGAGCCCCCGCTGATTTGCGGATCTTTTGAGCATTGTTCGTGTAAGAGATGTGGCAACTGGCGGAAACGTATGACGTTCTATGGGACGTTCAGACGGTCTATGGGACCAAAGGACGTTCAGACGGTCTATGGGACCTATGGGAATATAAATAAATAATATCACCCAATTAGTTTTGAATTGAATCCGGGTTGAAAAAATGAAATACATTGAACCCTATGGGACCTAATTTTTCAAACATTTTTTAAAAGGATTTAAAATTCACAAATTGCTTCGAAAGTTTTAGGAAATATTCAAATTATCCCATAAAATATATAAAAAATTTCACCAAAATATATTCAGTGGTTTTTAAATAAAAATTAAAATAACAATTACGCCCTTTATATGAAGAGATCACTTGAGCATTATATGAAGAGATCAGGTAACCCACTTCAAAATAAATTATGGCATCCATCTTGTGTCTAAATCGTGATTTTTAAAGTTCCTTTTAATTAACACTTTACAACAAAGTTGAAAAGTGTTTATGACTTTGTTCATTCTGTCTGTCTGTCTGTCTGTCTGTCTGTCTGTCCGTTAGCACGATAACTGCCGTAAAAATGAGTTTATCAAAATGAAATTTTAGTATGTTGTTCAGACGGTCTGTAGGACCTATGGGAATATAAATAAATAATATCACCCAATTAGTTTTTTATTGAACCCGGGTTGAAAAAATGAAATACATTGAACCCTATGGGACCTAATTTTTCAAACATTTTTTAAGTAAATTTAAAATTCACGAATTGCTTCGAAATTTTTAGGAAATATTCACATTATCCCATAGAATATATAAAAAAAAATTCAGTAAAATATGTTAAGTAGTTTTTTAATTAAAAAAATTATTTAATATAGGGAAAAAAACAAATTCAATTAAATTCTGACTTTGGGATATCTTCCAGAAAGAAAAGAGAGAGATATTATATAATAAATATCTCTCCATTTGTTTAAACGTTTTGCATATGGGAGTGGCTTCATATTTTAAAACAAATTTGGTAGATAACAATTTTTCATTTTTTTTAAATTTTATATAACTCTTCATGATAAATTTAATTGATGGCATTTTAAATGCACTTTCCTACGTCCTAGAGAGTTAAAATTTGGTACACAGCTTAAATTTGTTGAACATTTTATTCGACAAAAATTTGATGGATCTTTAAATATAGATCATACATTTTTTTCGAAATGCCCTGAAAATAATCCCCGTTCACTTCTATAAATCATTGGTGTAATATTGTTAAAAATTCTGATGTGGACAGCACATGTCTTTCTCTGCAGACTCATATTCGTTCTCTTTATTTATTCAATGATAATTTGAGTTTATCTGCACAACATAAGTATTTTAAATGACATTGAATTTACACGTTAAACTTAAATTTGGTTCTCATTTGATAGCTAGACTTATTGTCAAAGGTGGCGTAGCGAAAACGCGAAAAAACTAGAATATCTCAAGAACGGCTAGTCCTAGAGTAATGGGGTTAGTCTTATTCTTTTTGTTGTCAAAAATCACATATAATATAGGAATTTAATTGATATAATTGAGCACACGTAGTCTTTTATTTTTATATATAACGATTTTTGCTGGCCATTTCGCAAAAATAGCCCGTTCCTTTTTCCCGAATCGTAGTAGAATAACCTACAAATGATTTATATACAAAATTTTGTTAAATTTGGTATATAAATCACTTGTAGGTTATTGAAATATTATACTCCAAATTTTGTTAAATTTGGTTCATTAGTTTTTAGCTAGAGTGGATAAAGGCAATTTCTGCGGCCATTTCGCAAAGAAGGCAGATTCTTTTATTACGAATCGTACTATAATCTAATGAACATCAGGATTTCCCACAAAAAACATACCTACCAAATTGTATGAAATTCGGTCCATTAGTTTTTCAATTAGAGTGGATGTAATATCCACACAGACACACAGAAACATACACAGATACACCCTTACACACACAGACGTCTTCCTAAAAGTAGTTTTTTCGTGTTCTAGAAGTCCCAAAACGTGTAGATACTTTGAAAATTCGAGTTCCGATCTTCGGCACGATTCCAATACTTTGAGTACATACACATACACATATATATTATCTGTGTATTATCTGTGTATCTAAATTCCGTGCCTATGCAATTACAATAGTTGTGATTTTAAATGATCCCTAAACTTTTATTATTTCTTCAAGGAAGCCTAATTTTAACATATGCAGAATGCAAATATCTCAAGCAATTGTAAGATGAATTACATAAGAATTGCTGAATTTTTTTCACACAAAATTATTTAGCTCTGGAGTCTGGAATACAAGTTATATGAATGAAATATTCATTGATTTTGCATAAAGAATCAGATGATTTATATTTCGATACAGTTTTAAATATTTAAGTATAATAAATTACTGTAGTACTGTGATAATGTAAAATATATTACCACTGAATGAATCACATTTTAGAAATTTTTAAATGAAATTACATTTCAGTTGGAAAGTGTTTCATAATCAATGCTTATGCATGATTGATCTTTCTTGTTTATATTTAGTGTTGTATCCGTCTTAAAACCGCTTTATTTTTGCTTAAATTCTGTGCATCTACATTCTGAAACAACGTAATTACAATATATTTGAGTTTAAATGATCATCAAACTTTGATTATTTCTACAACGAAGCCTAATTTTCACTTATGGAGAATATAAACACCAAAAGATGTAGAATAAGTTGTATAAGAATTGCTGCATTTCTTTAACGCAAAATTATTTAGCTCAGGGAGTCTGCAATATAGCTGATATGAATGAAACATTCATTGATTTTACATAGAGATGCAGACAATTTTTTCGATGAAGTTTTAAGCATAGAGTTAAATTACTTGTATCTTCATGGTTTTAAGTTTTTAAATAAAATAAATTATTGTAGTATTGTGATGAATGAAATGAATAGAAAAGAGTTTATGAATGAAATGCTGCTTTTATATAGAGAGCCAGGCGATTTATATTTCGATGACGTCATTTGAATAAAGTGCAATTGTTTTCGATGAAGTTTTCATATGTAATAAATTATTGTAGTATTATGATAATTTTAAAAATATTATCGAGGAATGTATCGCATTTTAGAGATGTTTAAACCAGGCAATTTATATTTCAATGCCGTCATTTGAATAAAGTTCATTTTTTTTCGATGAAGTTTTAGTTTTCAAATAAAATAAATTAATGTAGTATTGTAATAATTTTAAAAATATTACCGAGAAATGTATCGCATTTTAGAGATGTTTAATGAAATTGCATTGAATTTGGAAAGTGTTTCATAATCACTGCTTTATGCATGATTGATCTTTCTTGTTAAGATTGACTATAGATAGAGTTTAGACTACGGCTGATATGATCTAGCATTAAATTATGGAGGGGGTTGGGTGGTTCACTAAAGATTTCTACTTCCGTTCTTTTTCACATCCGGTTCAAAGAATTTCCTTGAAACATATCAGTCTCAAGATTGGCTACAAATAAAGCTTGATGATTGATATGGAATCAGCATTTTATTTCAGAGGTTTTGGTAGGGATCACTAAGGATTTCTATTTTCATTTCTGGAGATGTCACTTTCGGTTTTCTAGAAAATTATTTTGATTATGAAATAAGCATATAAATAGAATTAAAAAGACTTAATTGTTCTGCCAAAAGTTGTATATACACCATTTTTCAACATATGAAGACTTTTTCATAAATTTCTTGTTTTTATTATTATTATATTTATTTAAGTTTATTGGACCAGCAAACTGTTGGACCCATGTACTTAGAAAAGAAATAAAATTCCTATGAGTGAAACGCTTAAAAATGCCATAATGCTTTGAGAATTATATCTAGGTGCCGCTAGTGTTACTAAAGTAGTCGCTATTGTTAGTTGACAGAGCAGAGAGGCATAGTATTTAGTATATGTATTTTTGATTATCTTTAAATTACGGGATTTCCTAATTATGAGTATAACCACTATTTTTTCATAGTTGTAGGATAGACTACAGAACATATGGAGATAAATATAAATTGAAAGGTAAAATAATTTTGAATACGTAGGAATATTCTTCATTGTTTCAGTTCTACTTTGCATTGCGCTAATAATTTATTTTTTTACAAAATTGACAGTTTAAATAAATATTTAAGCATTTCGCCATAGAAGTATTTACAGTTCAGGATTGCCCATCTTACTCCAGCGTCACCTGAATAATAGGCTCAAATGATATTGGCATTTTTAACACTTTACAACATAGTTAAAAAGTGTTTATGACTTTGTTCATTCTGCCTATCTGTCTGTCTGTCTATCCATTCGCACGATAACTGCCGTAGAAATGGCTTTATCAAAATGGAATTTTAGAATGTTGTTGATACGGTCTGTGGGGCATATGGGAATGTAAATGAATAATATCACCCAATTAGTTTCGGATTGAACCCGGGTTGAAAAAATGAAATACATTGAATCCTATGGGACCTAATATTTCAAACAATTTTTAAACGAAGTTAAAATTCATAAATTGCTTCGAAAATTTTAGGAAATATTTAAACTATCCCATAAAATATATAAAATAAATTTCAGAAAAATATGTTCAGTAGTTTTTTAAAATAAAAATTAAAATAATAATGACACTCATATAATATGAAGAAGTCACGTCACCCACTTCAAAATGAAATATGGCATCCATCTTGTGTCAAAATCGTGATTTTTAAAGTTCTTTTTAATTTATATTTATTGTTGCATCCGTTCTAAAACCGCTTTATTTTTTTTTTTTTTTCTGTGCATCCATATTCTACGCCAAGGCAGTTACAATAATTTTGTGTTTAAATGAGCATCAAACTTTGATTATTTCTACAACTTTATTATTTCTACAAGCTTAATTTTAATGAATGTGAAATGTAAACAAGTGATTGTAAGATGAGTTGTATAAGAATTGCTGAATTTTTTTTCACGCAAAATTATTTCATTCTGGAGTCTGCAATAAAGCGTATGAATGAAATATTCACTGCTTTTACATAGAGAGTCAGACGATTTATATTTCGATGATATCATTTGAATAAAGTTTGAATGAAGTTTTAATCACGGAGTTAGAACGTACTTTTACCTCCATGGGTTTAATTTTCCCAGTAAAACAAATTATTGTAGTTCTGTTATAATTAAAATAATATGGCCGCTGAATGTATCGTATTTTAGAGATGTTTAAATAAAATAACAGTTGGATAGTGTTTTATAATCAATGCTTTATGCATAATTGATTTTTTTTGTATTTATATTTAATGTTGCATATGCCCTAGAACCGCTTTATTTTTGTATATTATCTGTGTTTCTAAATTCTGTGCTTACTCATTTACAATATTTTTAATTTTAAATATTCACTAAACTATTATTTCTACAACGAAGCCTAATTTTAACGTATGCAAAATGTAAACAAAACAAGAGATTTTAAGATGAGTTGTATAAAATTTGCTAAATTTTTAAGGCAAAATTATTTAGCTCTGGAGTCTGGCATATATGTGATATGAATGGAATATTAATTGATTTTACTTTGATCGAGAAGCAAGCGTTTTTATAGCATTGCCATTTTTGATGAAGTTTTAAGTTTCCAATTTTTGTACTATGATAATTTTAAAAATATCACTGCTGAATGTATTGCATTTTAGAGATGTTTAAATAAAATTGCACTTGATTTGGAAAGTGTTTCATAATCAATGATTTATGCATGATTAATCATTCTTGTCTTAATATAATGGTTTAACTACTTACTTTTACTTTAATGGTTGGACCATCTGCACGACAAATTTCATTGTTGTCGGTTGAAGAGAACACAAATACCATGGGGACACAATCAGGGTCTAATAATTAATAGGGTTTTTGTTTGCTAACTAGAAAACCATAAAAAATATGGATAATCTTTTTTGAAGAAATAAGGCAACACTACAGTTTTTGAACTTCGAACTTCAACATTTGGGTTCACTGGATTCTTTGAACGAAACTCAAAATAAGGTACTTAAGGAATTAAGTGTTTTTCAAATCTAACATGCGCTTATAATCTAACTTCCAATTTAATGCGCTTATTAGAAAGACTACATCATTATGAAAACAGCAAAAAATGATATTCATTTAATTCTAATATCTGTCAATATAATAGAATTGTAATTGCAAAAAATAGAAGCATAACTTTTAACCTCACTCTGCGTTTGACGTTATTATAAACAGTCATCTTTCGTTTGCACTTTTGCTTTATTTTATTAAAAAAAAACAGAGCAAACTACTTGCTGAGACATATCCATCATAAATATATGAATTTTTTAAATTAGTAAATAACTTGAACAGAATAAGACGCATTTATATAAATATATTTAGATAATTCATTCATCGAATAAATGGAAAAGAGGCAAAGAACTCTCAAAAGAAATATGCCATCAAATCAGAGAGATTTAAACTTACTTTCACACATATTAAGTTCATTCATATATTTATGATGAAAGATATGAATAAAACTCAATTATGCGGCGGATAGTTGAAATTAGTAGAATATTTGTATATAATTTCTCATAGAATGCAATGCGATGCAATTCATCTTTGCAAAAGTTTTAAAACTTGATATTTCTATTTATATATTAATTGTCTAATGTATTTATGTTTTTCTAGACCCTTCAGAAACAACCGGTGACATAGAATACTGAATATTTGCACAGTTATAGTATCGACTATTGGACAAAACCTAACGGAGCCCCCCAAGGCGAAAAAATGGGGTTTTACGAAAAGTATTTTCAGATTCTCCTGAATTCCCAGATGGCGAAAGTTGAATCTTTATATGAATATAATATCAATATCGTTTGAAGTCTGCTTTCTCTTCGTGATTTTCGGGTATTTTTGATTATATTTCTCCTTTAGGAGGAAAACTTTTAAAATGATTTTCTGCTCCCTCTGATTATATTAAAGTTTCTGTAAATAATTTGTTGGTTGGATATAGTTTGAAACTTGTTCAAATTGTATTCCTGTTATCCTAAGTTTCCACCTAAATGGCCGGCCTTCCCTTCCTCGCCTTCTTTCGTCACTGATTGTGGTGGCATTGAAATTGTTGAATGAAATTTTAATAAAACCTGTGGGTGGTGGTAGCCTCGCCGTCCTTGTGGTAGGGGGATTGCCTGCTTGATCCCGTTGGGGGCGGGTCTCTGGCCTGCGGTATGGGGGTTTTGACGGCGCTCTTCGTAGGGGCTGGTGGTGTCCAGTTGTGCTGGACGGGGCGTTGGTATGGTGTCCCCCCTGTGTTCCCTGGGTGGTCAGTCGGTGTATGGCGGAGTCTCTGTCCGGTGTGTTTAGTTGGCTCGTTGTTCCGGTTTTTGTGTTAGAGAGTTACTCTTTTTTCCCGCAGTACATTAAACAGTGCAAAGCCGTAAAAGCGAACCGTGCGGTCTGAGTTGAGGAATGTCGATTACTGGACAGAACCTTGCGAAGGTGGATTATCAAACCCCCAGGGGTAGGTGAAGAAAATTAAATTTTTATAAAGTCTTTCCAGGTCCTCTGGAAGCATTACAGTGACATAGAAGGTTGAGTTTTTGCAAACTTATAGTATTGTCCACGGAACAGAATTAAATGAAGTTTGAATTTTGATTTCTTTTAAGGGAAGCCACAAAATGAAGCAGTCAGTCTACAAAATTTTCCACACCCTCCAAAAGTCCATCGGTAACCTAGAATGCTGAAAATTTGAGCACCTATAGTATCGACTAGGGTATAGAGCCTAAGTGAAGCAAATGCGACTAATTTGGAAGCTAAGAGCAATATATTGCTAAACAAAAGCAAACTTTTACAATATGTAGAAATTTAATTTATTAGGAGTGCTTATTTCTCCGGTCTTTAACAGGCTTAAACACTAGTGCTAATATATTTAGGAACCCCTGACTAAGTTTAGACAACTTTTGGTATGAATTTGGCCTTGGAGTCTTTACGTTCATGTTGACACGTTAACTAAAAATCCAGCGGCGTATCGACATGATATTCTATGTTTTGATGCATTATGTAAAAATCTGATGGTTCCGACACAGTACTTTCTTTCTTTACAAATGAACAAAAATTTAACCAAATTTAGTTTGACCACCTCAAACAAGAGATATCGTACCTCAAAGACAGACACAGATAGTGACACAGACACCATTGAATAAAGAAGCGATTGATTCGTATTCAGGGATATCGTATTCAGAGTTACTCAATACGTGCGAAGTCATCAGAGTTTAAAATAATTTTCGGAATAATGTATATATTATTATTCTATAACGCATAAATTAATATTTCACATGTGTTATTTTTTTAATAATGCAGAATATTAATATTACTTTAAACGTAATTATTTCTATAGAGTGTAGGATATTAATGTTTTAAGTATTTGTTTAAACGCAATAATTACTGAATAATGTAGAATATTAATGTAAAATTAATATTCTGCATGGGCTATTTTCTGAACAATGAAGAATATTAATGAGAAAAGTAATATTTTATATGCAATTCTTTCTAAACAGTGTAAGATATTAATGTAAGTACATGTCTACTCGTAATAATTATTGAACAATGTAGAATATTAATGTATAAATTAATATTCTACGCGTGTTGTTTTCTGAACATGCAAAATGATAACGCGTAAAGTAATATTTTACACTTAATTATTTTTAAACAGCGTAGGATATTAATGAAGAATTTGTCTGCACGGAATAATTTCTAAATAGTGCAGAATATTGATGTATAAATTAATACTCTACACGTGTTATTTTCTGAACAATGCAGAATATTAATGAGTAAAGAGATATGTTACATGCAATTATTTCTAAACAGTGTAGGATTTTAATGTGTGAAATATTTGTGTACATGTAATTATTTCTAAACAGTGTAGGATTTTAATGTGTGAAATATTTGTGTACATGTAATTATTTCTAAACAGTGTAGGATTTTAATGTGTGAAATATTTGTGTACATGTAATTATTTCTAAACAGTGTAGGATTTTAATGTGTGAAATATTTGTGTACATGTAATTATTTCTAAACAGTGTAGGATTTTAATGTGTGAAATATTTGTGTACATGTAATTATTTCTAAACAGTGTAGGATTTTAATGTGTGAAATATTTGTGTACATGTAATTATTTCTAAACAGTGTAGGATTTTAATGTGTGAAATATTTGTGTACATGTAATTATTTCTAAACAGTGTAGGATTTTAATGTGTGAAATATTTGTGTACATGTAATTATTTCTAAACAGTGTAGGATTTTAATGTGTGAAATATTTGTGTACATGTAATTATTTCTAAACAGTGTAGGATTTTAATGTGTGAAATATTTGTGTACATGTAATTATTTCTAAACAGTGTAGGATTTTAATGTGTGAAATATTTGTGTACATGTAATTATTTCTAAACAGTGTAGGATTTTAATGTGTGAAATATTTGTGTACATGTAATTATTTCTAAACAGTGTAGGATTTTAATGTGTGAAATATTTGTGTACATGTAATTATTTCTAAACAGTGTAGGATTTTAATGTGTGAAATATTTGTGTACATGTAATTATTTCTAAACAGTGTAGGATTTTAATGTGTGAAATATTTGTGTACATGTAATTATTTCTAAACAGTGTAGGATTTTAATGTGTGAAATATTTGTGTACATGTAATTATTTCTAAACAGTGTAGGATTTTAATGTGTGAAATATTTGTGTGCATGTAATAATTACTGAACAGTGTAAAATATTAATGAATAAATTAATATTCTGCATGTGTTATTTTCTTAAAATAGCTCAGTATTAACGAGTAAAGTAGTGTTTTATACTTAATTATTTCTAAACAGTGTAGGATACAAAAATGTATAAAGTCGATTTGTCTACACGTAAAAAATTCTGAACAATGTAGAATATTAATGTATAACTTACGTTCTATACGTACTAATATCTAAATAATGCGAATAGTAGAACTTTTCTAATATGGTTATCTAACATATAATTGTCCATTACTCAATGGAAGAGGAGACCCTGGAACACAGTTTGTTCTTCTGCACTGGAGAGAACAGTTTAGAATTGTTTTAAAAAACATTTGTGTTCCTCTGTCTTATCTAATGTACATTTTATGTGTATTGCGTTTTCAGTCTAAAGAAGACATCATGAAATCGATCGCTAATACGCCTGACTCATGTATGAGGTTGCATTGTATCTGAAATATAACTTAAATCAATGAATTAATTAATTTATTTATTCTTTTTGCAATTACATTGTACTAAATTAACAAACTAACACTTTTTAGGAAAGCAATAAAATAGTAAAACAGGAATATACCTAATACACTTTTAGCAAACCACAGTGTTGCAGACTAGTATGCTAACTTTTCGCCTGCGCATATAAATAGTATATATTTACCAGGAAGACGGATGAGGTAGTGATTAGTAGCAAAAAATATAAATAAATAAATATATAAAAAATAAAATAAATAGCTCCATAGTTTAAGATTAATAAATACATACAATGTTGCTTTCTAATACAAAGAAATATTTTTTATCAAAGAAAATCAAGTAGTAAAAGTATAGTGATAAGTTCTCCATAGATAGTTTTGAAAAATAGTAAAATCTTATCCAAAAAAACACATCACCGTAACGAGGTTTAACAAAAGACTTTATCTTGCATAGACGAGCAAGGAAAAGTGAATTCCAAAAAACATCTTTATGTAGCATTGTGGAAACCGATTGCGAATATAAAGGTAGAAAAAAGTCAAGTGATCTAAGGTCTCCAACTAGTGAAATTCTGCGAATTGGCTGCAGTCAAGGTTTAATGGTTGTTAGGCTAGATGTAAAAAATCACTTTCGCTGAGAAACAAGTTATCAAAGGTATAGAATTGGAAGTTTAAACGGCTAGAAAATCTTCTAATGGTTTAAGTTCTTTTGAAGAGACAAAGTTATAGGTTTAGTGATACAGATAAGATACGACCAAGAAATAAGCCAGATTTCGTGTTTAATAAAAAAAGGAAGTACTATATTTCCGGGTTCTTCTGAGAGATGCCTCAATTTCGCATCCTGAAATATTACATGCATAAAAGAATCGGTTATCAAGAATTTATAGGACCCAATAAACTAGTTGATATATAACTCATCATGAGGAATTGTTTGTAGAAAGAATTATTGTCTTCAAGCTATTTATAACGATAGTCACAGAACTCGCCTATAGATGGCGTCCCATAAATTTGGAAAGCACTCCCATTGCAGTTAACGGCATCCACGTACCGGATCGTCACTGACGACCGGATTCGCGTTTATTCGTAACTAGCAGGTATACCCGTGGTTGCGCGTGATTTAAAATATATGTAAATTTTAGTAGTGTTCTAAATATGATATTGTTCTCTAAAAAATTCTATTGTACTAATAAAATTCTGTTGTAAATATTCCGATATTTCATTAGATTTCATGTCTTGTAAAAGATAAACTATTTTATTTATAGATTTTTTCCGAGCAATTGTTTATTTCCAGTGCCTGAAATGATGATACCAATGCAAAAGGAATTAGTACGAAAAATATATGTTTTCTAGAAATATTTCAGTATTGCACCAGATTTCGCATTTTATAAAAGAGAAACTATTTTATTTGCCGGTTTTTCCAAGCAAATGTTTATTTGTAGTTCCTGAAATAATGATACCAGTGCGGAAAATACATGTTTTCAAGAAATATCGCAGTATTGCACCAGATTTCGTGCTTTATAAAAGAGAAACCATTTTATTTGTAGATTTTTCTAAGAAATGTTTATTTCCCATTCCTGAAATAATGATACCAGTACGATATAGGAATTAGTACGGAAAATGGCTTCAAGAAATATCGCAGTATTGCCCCAAATACCATGTTATATAAGAGAGAAACCATTTTATTTCCGGGTTCTTCTGAGCAAATGCTCATTTGTAATTCTCGAAATAATGATACCAGTACAAAAGGAATCAGTATTCTCTGTGCTACCGCCTCATCTATTAAATAAAGCTACTAATACTTCTAGGTCATGATCAGATTCATTGTTTCAAAGCGCGCTCAAGCAACATTTTTTCACCCTTCCTAATTAACGCATTTTTTTTCTTTCGACAATAACACTGCCGGGGGCAAAACAAAGATAGCTCTATAAAAAAGTGATATAATGTTTTAGTATCTTTGTGTTCGTGAATTGTTATTGATTCTCTGCGCTTATCCTAGGTCAGACGAAGAAGTCTAGTGGAAAGAATGCTACATATCGTCACAGGCTGATAGGGTTGGACGTTAGTGAATTAGATTTATTTAGTGTCTTCTAATGTGCGATCTTTTGTCTAAATTATGACGACATTCCATTCTTTTAGTAATAAAACTGTTTTAAAAACATTCTAAATCTAACCATGACCATGGGGTTTAATGGTCATTTAAATAAGCGGGGTAGGTTAATCATGCATTTAAATTGCATTATGAAGTAATGCTTTAAATACTATTCAAAAGAATGTTATATAAAATTCACAATAGGTTAAGATTGTTTCTGGGGACTTATAGAAAAAGCTTTTCGGTGTTTAATTTAATCTATATAATAATTGTGTAATATTTTTATATCTTTATAGACCATATATAAGCTCTCTCTCCTGGAAAATTCTTTTAATACTCTAAAAGTCTTCGGTTATGTAAAAGGCTGAATATTTACACATATTAGTATCAACCACAAGGCGAACCTAACCGCCACTTTGCACTCTTATAGTACTGACCACGGGACAAATATTAATTGAGCCAATTTTCGAATAAGAAGGCCATTTTTAACTCTAAGTACCATGTATTTTTAACAAAGTAAATCTTGCTAAAAATAGCAACTTAATTTTTTGAAAGAGCCACTTTTCCTCTCTTTGATAAGCTTAAATACTAATTTAATGACAATGTTCTTAGTGCAAAGTAAAGCTTAGCAACAAAAATCAGTTAAAAATTTTGTTAAATTTGGATATCTGTTAAAAATTTCCCCTTTCCAATGTAAATTATTCAGTTTGAATGTATATATATTTTTTACTTTCTTTTTGAGGCTTATAAGACAAATTCTTCAGAATCAATGAATATTGAACATTGTGGAACTCCCACAGATTTTAGTTTCAAGGTAGTGGATATCAAATTATTTCGAATGTTTGCATAGAGCATTAGACTAAACTAGCCGAATATCCACAAACCCCGAACAATGTAAAAATTTTAAACATTTGATATTTTTCAGTGGGTCTTATCGAACGGGTTAAACAAATTTCGAATTTCTAACTGTTTTAAAAGAAAGTATTCTAATTTATTGAGCAAATAGGACGTTTCAATATGTATCTCTAAAATATCAAATATTGCAACACTGTGATTTTCCCCACTTTTTTGTCGTACGTCTTATTCTCGTACCAAATTTCAAGTCTGTCACAGCGGCAATTTCTTTATCGATGAAGACTATATTTCTAACCTTTAGGTAAGGCGCGTCCTCTTAAATGTAAATTTTATAATATTCAAATGTTTTCAGTGGGTCTTGTTTTGAATCATATTTAAAGTCTCTATTTCACTTAAAAAATGTGCCTTTAATGTATTCTATGACTCGAATATTTCGGGATGCAGAACCTCTAAAAAAATGAAAATTTCCTCCTAATTATTATCAAATGATATATATATCTTTGCTCTGAATTTCAAGTAGATATCTCATTGTAAAGTGCATTTCGTAATAATTTCACATTTCGGTGTGTTCACCCTTTCAAATGTTCATTTTTGAAAAATTTGATTCTTTGTTATAAAGAAGTTTCGTGCTCTTATAGTATTTCAATTGTTGATGAAAGGCAAAAACCGGAATACTATGAGATGGTGAACAGATTGTCAAGTGAGCATTTTATTAAGTGGACCCGTCAGACAAAAAAATGCCATAGAAAAAACTTATTAGCGGCTAATAGCCGGTAACACCATGCACATTAGTAACCACATCAGACATATTAGTTAGCTCAGTTATACAATTGTCAAAAGTGAAATTGCAACACCATGAAGGAATGCACGTAGCCATATGCAAATCATAGTAGCGGTGGAAGAAACTGTCACATGCAAATGATTAAAAGAATAAACAAAGATATGCAAACGAAACCTGTTTATTCAGTAAAGAACGTGACCCCTACTGGCAGATATATAGGTCGCCAAACTGCGAGGCATACTATCGATGAGACTATTAATGATTGTCTGAGGTAATCCTTGCCAAACAGCGTCCACTGCGGCACGCAGTTCGTCTTCGGTATGTACCGGTGATCTCCGGTGAACCTGACGTCCGATGACGGTCCACACGTGTTCAATGGGAGAGAGATCCGGCGAGGCTGCCGGCTAGGAAAATATGTGAATTCCGTCCAGGCTGTTGAGAGTTCGCCGTGCGGTGTGGCATTGTCATGCTGGAACACCGTGCTGGGAATGGGATGCACCACTGGCCGAATCACAACCATCATAACTTGTGTGACGTGCCGATCCGCTGTCAGATTACTTGCAATGTGCACCAGAGCTGTCCGCTGATCGTACATGATACCGCCCCAAACTATGATGCCCTGTAATATGCATTCGCAGTATAGCAGTACCATCTTGCAATAATCCTCATTAGAATAGCTTGTTATGATCTGTTTTCGACATGTTGTTCATCAAAGTACACACATCTGATGATAGATGATCGTTTGCATATTTTATCAGGCAATAACGGTTTCACACGTGACAGCAATCATCTGCATACCATACTCAATGCAATACTTAGAACGCACCGTTCGTTTGTGTAAAATGACATTTCTTACTAATTCAAGAATTGTCTACAACTTTCTAGCTGGCATTTTTTCTGTATCTCTCATAATTTTCGAGATAGGAGAGTAACTTCCAAATTTTGCCGGTAGAGGCGCAACCATTAGTATCATCCGGTAGCACATAGCAACTTTAATACACTGATACCCCACTTTCATAGCTCTAGCTACCATCATTCAAAAGTTACTTGTTTTACTTACAACTTTACTGGGTATTTTAACACACTATAAGGAAATGAGTTTCAGGTTCATTTTTATTTCAAAGAATTCAAACTACTGGATAAAGTCCCAGTAACAGCTTGCAAGCATCTGTATACAGTACAAATATATATACAGATTAGAGATAAAATATGTTACGATAATATAAAATACAAAATATCTACAACAAATGGTTTTAAAAGCCCTAACAGATGGATAAAAAACATCAAGATTAGCAGGAAGTAGTTGTAAAGTTTACAAAAGTTATTAATGGCCCAATAACAACCAATTTTAGCACCAAAATTCCTTTCAGCAAATAAACTTGAAGATCTAGTTGAGTACTGAAGAACATGAAACCTGATCCCATTAAAAGTAGAATTACATACAGTTTTGTTATTGAGCATATTGAACATATAGGTTCTTTAAATGGAATCAGTTTGAAACAAAACCTGAATGAAAAGGGATAATTCTGGGCTATCTTTGAAGCGAAACTGAATTCCACAGTAGCATTTTCAGTAAACATCGGATGTAGGCAGCACATGACTTTTCTTACAAAATGCAATGAATTTACTTCTTTCACAGAGAACAATTGATGCATAAGTTTCACGTTTTCAACATTGAATTGTACGTTTGGTGATTTTCTGGATGACAATATGTAGTACTATTTCGAAGTACCCGATTAACTTATATTTTGTGAAAATTTCACTTGACAATTGTCAATATTGATAGCATCCACAATAAGCAATATAATCCATATATTAAGAGATTTAAACTAGGGAGTCGTCAAATATAAAGCATTATGACACAGAATGGAGCGAAATGTGAACTAAACTGATAATTTTATTTTCTTTCATATACAGTACGTGTTTGAGTTTGATCACGAATTAGCAGCTTTTGATGACGTTTCAGAGGAGAGCTGCTTAGAGACAATGCACACATTCCTCTGTCTGCGTTTATTATCATCATTGACACCTTAAAAATGACGATTGGCCTACAGTAGTACAAAAATTTCTCCACAAGTGGTATAGTATAAAAACTATATCACTTGTGGGGAAATTTCAAAATTGCATTCTAATTGTATTCGCAATTTGTGGGTGTAATACAATTCTTGCCGTGGCACTTACTTAAGGCGCTCAAAAGAAAAAGATTTCGAGGTCGACCCAAGCTAACTTGGAAGAGACTAATGGAACAAGAAATAAATCAGGTGAGATGGGCGAGCTGATCAAAAGCGATGACTGTGGAACATGATCGGCCAGGGTGGCGACGCAAGCTGGAGGCCTTATGTGCCACTGAGTACTATGAGTGATGATGATGATGATGAATACAATAATGTATTGGTGTAGTAAAACGAACTTGGGTTACAGTATATCCAGAAGTAGATTTACTCTATGACACATCGCTACAAGGCTGAAATTACATATTGAGAAGGATCAACGATATATTGAGGGCATATTTTGTTTCTTCATAAAACTTACATGTTACTCTTATGCTAACTTGTTATTTCACTTAATACGCATAATGTGATAAAATGCATATATGTATATGTCTTGATCGACATTTATAGCATGATTTCTAATATTTCCATTTATTACACATTTCACACTTTGGAAAGAAAGTTAAGGCAATTAAGTATCAGGTACAGTCTTTATATTCGTGATATAACGTATCCCATCTAACAAACGCATTTCAAACATTTTTGCAATCAGTTATGTAGAGCAAAACAATTTTTTTTTTGCGAAAATCACAAGTGAAGCAGATTTTGTGTCTGCTACTGTATATTTTTATCTTTCTATATTAAAAGAAGGTCGACGTGGTGGTCGAGCGGTCAAGGCGAGTGTTTCCAAAGCAATCGTTCGACCGCCGCGTTGTGGGTTCGAGTCCCACGTAAGGTATGGATGTTTGTGTTGTGGGCGTAGTGTGTTCCGCCCTCCTCTGGTGCGCCTGGGGCAACGTTCTAGGACGGCTAAATAGTTCACGTTCTGGCCGATGTTATAGGCGAATGATGAATGTCAAGTGCCTGGCCTAGAAAAAAAAATATTAAAAGAAGTAGCTGACGAAGACGCCGCTGCAGTTGCCCCCATCGCTGCTTGACAAATCCTTGAGTTTCTCTGCTTCGTAAAGCAAAAACTATAGCATACATAAATATAAAATTTGATACACTTGTAGAAAAAGGTTTGAAGAATACTCTGAAATAAACCGTTTTTCGATATACACTTATCCCCCGATTTACACGGCACTTGTTTTACACGATTTCGCTTTTACACGGTTTATAAATTAACAGATTTCAAAATATTCATAAAAATGTATATTCCGCTCCATATACGCCTATACAAAGATTTGATAACATTTTTTAATTTTATTCCTTTGATGACACTGATGAAAACAACAGGGGATTCCCGGTGTTGTAAAATATATACATTTAGGGGAATCCCCGTAATGGGGAATCCCCGTATAGGGAAATCCCTGTAATAGGGGAATCCCCGTATGTATTTCACAACAGTAAAGCTATCTGGTTCATGCAAGTACATAGTGCAGAAACATTTTAGCAGCAAAGCTTATATTATTGAGCGTTTATCTTTTGAACTAGTAAGTTTTCAACATTTATAGTTTTTCTTGCATCTTTATAGTTTGCGTAAATTTGTTAAAGTTGTATAATGTCAAAGGATTTGAAGAAAAATCAAATGAAAAGAAAAGTTATTTCTTTAGAAACTAAAATTCAAATATTAGACCGTCTACGTAATAGAGAAAGAGTAACGGATGTTGCTAAATTTTACTCCATGAATGAAGCCACAATAAGGACAATAAAAAAAATTAAGACTCCATTAGAAAAAGTGTAGCAGCTGGAACCTGCAGCAGTATGAGTACGACTTCATATGTTAGAGATGTTACAATGGAAAATATGGAAAAAGCCTTAGTGATATGGATAGAAGACCAAACTCAAAAGCGAATACCGATCGATACCCATGTTGTTTGAAGATTTATCAATCACTTAAGAATCAGTCGCCGTCAACTTCGTCCGATGAAAAGAAGGTATCTTTTCCCGCAAGCCATGGGTGGTTCGAGAGATTCAAACAAATACATTCTTTACATAATCTGAGAATGAAAGGTGAAAGTGCATCTGCTGATTCGGATGCGGCACAACAATATCCGGCAAAACTTGCTGAAATCATTGCCGCTAACTCCTACACTTCTGATCAGGTTTTCAATGCTGACGAGTCCGGATTATTCTGGAAAAAAATGTCGGAAAGAACCTTTATAGCCAAAGCTCACAAATCAGCTAGTGGTCATAAAGTAGCGAAAAGTCGTATAACAGTTATTTTCTGTTGCAATGCTTCTGGCGATTATATGATGAAACCATTGGTGATTAACAAATCAAAATCACCACGATCATTCAAAGGAATAAATATCAAAAACCTTCCCGTCTATTGGATGGCTAATAGAAAAGCATGGGTCACTGCCATAGCTTTCAATGAATGGTTCCATAACTTCTTTGTTCCAGATGTCAAAAATTATTTAACTAAAAAGGGATTGCCTTTTAAGGCTCTTCTATTAATTGATAATGCACCAGGTCATCCTCCAGATTTACAACACGAAAATGTAAAAGTTGTTTTTTTACCAAAGAATACAACTTCCTTATTACAGTCGTTAGATCAAGGGATAATTTCGACTTTTAAAGCACTGTACATCAAGCAAACTTTCAGGTATATCTTAGAACAAATGGAAAATGATGAATCTCTTACACTGATGGATGCTTGGAAGAAATTTACAATTTTAGATTGTGTTAAACATGTTGGACATACACTCAGATCAAACAATCAACAATCAACGCCTGCTGGAAAGCAATATGGCCGGATGTTGTTGAAAGTGGAAATGATAAATCACCAATAGAGCATGAATATTCTCAGATCACTGAGTTGGCCCATACTATAGGAGGAGAAGATTTTGAAGATTTAGCTCAGGCAGATATTGAAGAATTAATGGCTGATGAAGAATTGAATGAAGATGATTTAATTAACATGATTCGTGAAACAAACAAACATGATGAAGACAATCATTCTGATGAAGAGCAATCTGAACCAGTTGCGTTCACAGCAAGAGTCATAAGCGTAGGACTTGATTTGGGAAGAAAATTGGGCAACCTTACAATATGACACAAATGTTGATCGAGCTCTCCGATTCCAGCAAGGCCTTCGTAAATGCTTAAATCAATATGAAGAGGTCTATAAATATTTAGCAAAAAAACCTACGCAATTGTTAATTACCGATTTCATGACAAAGTCTTGTCAACCCGAGATCTTGCCTAATTCGTCAACCATTGAGCCAGAATCGCATCAAGAAAGCTCAAGTGATGAAAGTGACATCATACCTATCAGAAAGAAAAGACTGATAGTACATGAAAGTGATGACAGTGATTAAACTTATAATTAATTTTTAAGGGTCTTTTTGTTTTTTTGTTCTTTGTTCCTAATGTAAAATAAATTAAATATGTTATATTACTACATTCATATGTTTGTTGTTTTATAAACTAAGTATAATTTTAAGTTTTCTAAGATGTCTTACTTTTGTTTTACTTAAATAAATGACTAAATCATGCACATTTTGGGGTTATTTTTGTTTTACACGATTTTACTTAGCAAAATCCAAGATTTCAATTTACACGGTTTTGTGCAGAACCTATCTTCCGTGTAAATCGGGGGGACAGGTGTATATTATAGTTCAAGAAATGCTTATTGTCAAAGTTAAAGACACAATATTTGAGCTGCAAGTTCGCATCCTGGATAGACTAACAATAGCAAGGCCACGAATTCCTTCAAGCAGGTATTTATATGGTTGAATTTTGACAGGACGGAGCCCTTTGCTTTAATTTTGATGTAGTTTATGAGACATTTTACTTTTTATGCAGTTCTAAAGTAAAAAAATGTTCTTTTGTTTCGGCACGTCCATCGAATTTCTCTGTCTCGTACCGAAGAAACTAAAAAACTATAGCATACTAAATTATGGAATTTGGTGCATTTATTGAGAAATAACAGGGTAACACGATGAAAAAAGTAGTTTACCGATGTAAACAAAGGCGAAGCAAGTTACGGGGGTTGCGAAGCGTAGCGCAGCGAGCAGGGGACGGAACCCCATAGTACTTAAAACATACAATCATATCTTAGAGAAGCTTCTTTGGTTTTAGTAGTTCAGTTTTCTTTCTTTCTAGTCCTTTATTTTTGTTAGCTTTTTCTACCCTATCAAACGGGAAAGCGGGTTCAAATAGCAAATTCTCTGAGCCCAATGTTTACAACGAGTATGGTTTCAATACTTGTCGATTCTAATCATTGTACTAAATTGCGTTCGAAACGCTCCATTGGTTCGTGAGATATCGCATCCACACACACACAAACACGCATCCCCTCAAAAGCGTTTGATTCGCGACAGGGATGCTTGAAACGTACTCTTTCGTTGAAAACTCTAATTCGAATTTTGGATTCCATGACAATATGTTCCTTATATTATACCATGCATGCAAGGAAAGCAAAAAAATATATTTAAAGAAAATAATTCATAATTTTTACATAGAAAGTTTTTAGACATTCGCGCAATTATGGTCGGTATACGGAAGTTTGCTGTTTGTTTGCTCGACCCCGACCGTCCGATCTACCAAAAGGTGTAATCTGTTTGGATGGCCGGAACATTGCCACCCAATTTAGGCCGGAACCCAGTGGGAGAGGCATCCACAGGAACAGTACTCTCTTTCCCCTACCACCAATCTCTCGGAAGGACTTACGGACCTACATATTTAAAGTGTCCGTACATCGAAACATTGATCACTGAAGCTTTGTGTACCGCCAGGAATCGAACTCGGGTCATCCGAGTGCAATCCTCGTGCCTTAAGCACTGGGATGTCGAACCCGGTAAACGAAAGTTGAAGAACTCCCTCGATTATCGTGGCTGCCCACGTGGCATGAGCGTGAGGCAGAACATTTAATTGTCATATCTGTCTGGTTAGTTACCCTGTGGCCGCTGGCAATTTTTATCTACAAACAAATTCCTTGGAACAAAATTTAACGCAAATTGATCCTATGATCAAAACTTTGGGTATTGTGAGTAGAAAAATGTTTTTACCATTATCCCTTTATGTGCACACACACAATTTTTAAATCGCTTTAACGATTACTTTTCAGATGTAATATCGGATTAGTCAAGGTGAGTAGATAATTTAGACTGAGTTTGCACGATCAAATTTATCCAATCTTTCACTGAAGGACAATAAAGTTTTCCACGAAATCGACAGTGATTGGATAATAGTTACTTCCTGTTTGAATCAGATTGATGATTAATTAAAAATATGAGTAGCAGCCGGTATTTTTTAGTCGAAGGTAAATTAGGTGGGCACGTTCAATGACAGTAAATGTTTGGATAAATGATTCTCAACTTTTACAGGTTAGCGGCACACTTGTGATTTTACATTCGCAGCAGCCCTCTAATTTTTCATAGGCGCTGGTCTTATTTTTCCTATATGCATAGTATAATGTATGTGGTAAGTAATGTGACGGGTCGAAAATTCGAATTCGAGTTCTCGACGGAGGTACAGGCTCTATTATCCCTCAACTCGAATCGAATGTTTTTGAGGTGTGTGTGTGTGTGCGTGTGTGTCTATAGAGATGATGCCTCATGAACAAATAGAGCGTTTAGAACAAAATTTGGTACAAAAATTATAACCCATAAATAATGTAAGCCTATTTATTTTAAACGTAATCGAGTGTTCGAAAGAAACCCCATTTTTTAATGACATTTTAAAAAAGTCATCAAAAATCAGTACTTTCAATAGTATTACGTACATAATCTTTTCTTATGTAATTTTTCGTTAGAAAACGATTGATAATTTTTGAATGATAGCATGAACCGTTCTCGAGATTTTATAAATTTATACATCAAATCACATAAAATTAAAAAATGTATTAACTATTTTGGAAATATGTTCCATTATCATATGTAATATTATGAGATAAATATGTTAACATCATTCTCGCGGATCTAGTTCGTTCTATTCACGAGAGAAGTTGCTTTTTGTAATAGTTTTGTACTTTGACGCCTAACGAATCGCCAATAATCATCTATACTTAAGAAATGCCCTTCTCTCCGCTTGTCTGGAAAGCTTGGCGATAAAGTTGTCAAAGTTGGCGTCCAATTTTGCTAAATATCGCCAATTAAGTCTTCTAAGTCAGCGTTTTTTAAAGTGTGTTCCATGACATTGTTCCAGATATACCGCGACATTATTCCAGATGCTCAGCGACATTATTCCAAATGTTCTGCGATCAAAAATGTGGAAACACTGTTCTAGGTTAACAGATTGTCTCGGGAGGGGTTATACCATCAAATTCTGGCCTTTCGAAAAACCCCATTTTTCCGCCACCCGGGGAAGGGAGTCAGAATTCTGTTCAGTTACGTTCTGGCCCATGATCAACGCAAAGGGTCAGACTTTTATATCAATGAAGACTTCTGGAAAGCCTAGAGAAGCTTTTTGAGAAAACACATTTTTCTTCCCTCAGGGGAAGGAATTGAAAATTCGGCTCGGGGTTCTAGCTCCTGGTCGATACTACGAATGTGCAAATATTTTGCCTTCTAGGTCACTAGGGTCTTTTGGAGTGACCTGGACAAAAACACGTTAGCAATTATTATAACAGATGCCAAAAATATTCCAAAACACATAAATAGTTATATTTTATTATAAAGTATTACTTTATCCAACTCATAGACATTCCCATTCTACTGTTTTAGCATATCCCAAGCCATCTCAAACTGAAGGTTGAAGTATTTTGGGGTTAAATACTTTCCCTTTCTGTTTACTAAACCTGACTGAGTACTCAGGTTTTAAATTACCTTCGTTGGTAGAAAAGAAAGCACTCTTGACTTGTTAGAGATATGAAACTACTTATGCTGCTGAGTAATTGGGCTTCTAATGGCTTTAGGTCTTAATGGATTTTGTAATAACTGCTTTTCGAAAAACATCACTATAATGAAAGCCACTTGGAGCAAAAGATCTGCTAATAGTGGCTTTTATTGAAATGATAAATGTCTTAGGTTACTATCTAGATGTTTGGAGTAGGCAGTGAAAAGGTAGCTATTGAAAAAAGCATTTGTAGAGGTTAGTGTCTGTCAAGATAAGCGTCAAGGTGTGGTAATTGGTAGAAAAAAATGCTGCCATACCATTGTTTTTATGACTTGAAACTTGTATTTCATGGAATCTGCTATGGATATAGCTTAGATAATAAACGATATGGATTCAGCGTCATATATGTATATATATATATATATATATATATATATATATATATAATGAATTTTAAATTCAACACCTTGCTACTATTACAGCAACATATTGACAGAACATTTCAAATAATTTTTCATCTCCATGTTTCACTTCCAACAGTTGAAACCTTAGTATATAGAATTAACTGTAACCTGTATTGAGTAAAAATGCTTAGTCAGTATCATGTAATCTACACAGCTAAGCAGCGCAAGGGGTAAATACATTTATATTATTATATTATTATACCTTTTAATTACATTATATTCTCCGATAAATACTTAGACACACGCTGGTATATTTGATTATTATATTTGATTTCTTATATATCTGATCCATTTTTTAACACTTTACAACATAGTTGAAAAGTGTTTATGACTTTGTTCATTCTGTCTGTCTGTCTGTCTGTCTGTCTGTCTGTCTGTCTGTCCGTTAGCACGATAACTGCCGTAAAAAAAACTTAATCAAAATGAAATTTTAGTATGTTGTTCAGACGGTCTATAGGACCTATGGGAATATAAATGAAATATATCACCCAATTAGTTTTGGATTGAACCCGGGTTGAAAAAATGGAATACATTGAGCCCTATGGGACCTAATTTTTCTAACATTTTTTAAGCGGATTTAAAATTCGCAAATTGCTTCGAAAATTTTAGGTAATAGTCAAATTGTTCCATAAAATATATAAAAAAAAATTCAGCTAAATATATTCAGTAGTTTTTTAAATAAAAATTAAAATAATAATTACACATCTTATATGAAACGATCACGTAACCATGATATGAAACGATCACATGACCCACTTCAAAATGATATATGGCATCCATCTTGTTTCAAATTCGTGATTTTTAACACTTTACAACAAAGTTGAAAAGTGTTTATGACTTTGTTCATTCTGTCTGTCTGTCTGTCTGTCTGTCTGTCTGTCTGTCTGTCCGTTAGCACGATAACTGCCGTAAAAATGAGTTTATCAAAATGAAATTTTAGTATGTTGTTCAGACGGTCTGTAGGACCTATGGGAATATAAATAAATAATATCACCCAATTAGTTTTTTATTGAACCCGGGTTGAAAAAATGAAATACATTGAACCCTATGGGACCTAATTTTTCAAACATTTTTTAAGTAAATTTAAAATTCACGAATTGCTTCGAAATTTTTAGGAAATATTCACATTATCCCATAGAATATATAAAAAAAAATTCAGTAAAATATGCTAAGTAGTTTTTTAATTAAAAAAATTATTTAATATAGGGAAAAAAACAAATTCAATTAAATTCTGACTTTGGGATATCTTCCAGAAAGAAAAGAGAGAGATATTATATAATAAATATCTCTCCATTTGTTTAAACGTTTTGCATATGGGAGTGGCTTCATATTTTAAAACAAATTTGGTAGATAACAATTTTTCATTTTTTTTAAATTTTATATAACTCTTCATGATAAATTTAATTGATGGCATTTTAAATGCACTTTCCTACGTCCTAGAGAGTTAAAATTTGGTACTCAGCTTAAATTTGTTGAACATTTTATTCGACAAAAATTTGATGGATCTTTAAATATAGATCATACATTTTTTTCGAAATGGCCTGAAAATAATCCCCGTTCACTTCTATAAATCATTGGTGTAATATTGTTAAAAATTCTGATGTGGACAGCACATGTCTTTCCCTGCAGACTCATATTCGTTCTCTTTATTTATTCAATGATAATTTGAGTTTATCTGCACAACATAAGTATTTTAAATGACATTGAATTTACACGTTAAACTTAAATTTGGTTCTCATTTGATAGCTAGACTTATTGTCAAAGGTGGCGTAGCGAAAACGCGAAAAAACTAGAATATCTCAAGAACGGCTAGTCCTAGAGTAATGGGGTTAGTCTTATTCTTTTTGTTGTCAAAAATCACATATAATATAGGAATTTAATTGATATAATTGAGCACACGTAGTCTTTTATTTTTATATATAACGATTTTTGCTGGCCATTTCGCAAAAATAGCCCGTTCCTTTTTCCCGAATCGTAGTAGAATAACCTGCAAATGATTTATATACAAAATTTTGTTAAATTTGGTATATAAATCACTTGTAGGTTATTGAAATATTATACTCCAAATTTTGTTAAATTTGGTTCATTAGTTTTTAGCTAGAGTGGATAAAGGCAATTTCTGCGGCCATTTCGCAAAGAAGGCAGATTCTTTTATTACGAATCGTACTATAATCTAATGAACATCAGGATTTCCCACAAAAAACATACCTACCAAATTGTATGAAATTCGGTCCATTAGTTTTTCAATTAGAGTGGATGTAATATCCACACAGACACACAGAAACATACACAGATACACCCTTACACACACAGACGTCTTCCTAAAAGTAGTTTTTTCGTGTTCTAGAAGTCCCAAAACGTGTAGATACTTTGAAAATTCGAGTTCCGATCTTCGGCACGATTCCAATACTTTGAGTACATACACATACACATATATATTATCTGTGTATTATCTGTGTATCTAAATTCCGTGCCTATGCAATTACAATAGTTGTGATTTTAAATGATCCCTAAACTTTTATTATTTCTTCAAGGAAGCCTAATTTTAACATATGCAGAATGCAAATATCTCAAGCGATTGTAAGATGAATTACATAAGAATTGCTGAATTTTTTTCACACAAAATTATTTAGCTCTGGAGTCTGGAATACAAGTTATATGAATGAAATATTCATTGATTTTGCATAAAGAATCAGATGATTTATATTTCGATACAGTTTTAAATATTTAAGTATAATAAATTACTGTAGTACTGTGATAATGTAAAATATATTACCACTGAATGAATCACATTTTAGAAATTTTTAAATGAAATTACATTTCAGTTGGAAAGTGTTTCATAATCAATGCTTATGCATGATTGATCTTTCTTGTTTAAACTTCTTTTTAATTCATATTGAGTGTTGTATCCATCCTAAAACTACTTTATATCTGCTTAAATTCTGTGCATCTACATATTAAAACAACACAATGACAATATATTTGAGTTTAAATTCTCTTTCAAATTTGATTATATCTACAACTAAGCCTATTTTTCACCTATGTAAAATGTAAACAGCAAAATATGTAGAATGAGTTGTATTAGAATTACTGTATTTCTTTAACACAAAATAATTCAGTCCATGGAGTCTGCATGGCTGATATGAATGAAATATTAATTGATTTTATAAACAGAAGGACGATTTTTTTCGATGAAGTTTTAAGCATAAAGTTTATGAATTGTAGCTCCATGGTCTTAATTTTTAAATAAAATAAATTATTATAGTATTGTGATGAATGAAATGGAGAAAGTTATGAATGAAATCCTGCTTTTATAGAGAGATCCAGGCGTGTTATTATTTCTATGACGTCATTTGAATTCATTTCAGTTGTTTTAGATGAAGTTTTCAAATATAATAAATTATCGTAGTATTATGATTAATTTAAAAATATTACCGTGGAATGTATTGCATTTTAGAGATATTTAAACCACGCAATTTATATTTCAATACCGTCATTTGAATGAAGTTCATTTTTTTCAATGAAGGTTTAAGTTTTCAAATATAATAAATCAATGTAGTATTGTGATAAGTTTTAAAATATTACCGAGGAATGTATTGCATTTTCGACTTTTTTAAATAAAATTGCATTGAAGTTGGAAAGTGTTTCATAATCAATGCTTTAAGCATGATTGATCTTTCTTGTTGTATTTTCTTCTAGGTCGGGCCATATGCATTATTTCTGTAATACAATTTACAGTAATGCGCACAGAAACGTAGAATCCGCATTAACGAAACATGTATAGCCCTTGATAACGTACATGGTTTCGGAAATGCTTTTCATTTTAATGAATTTATTCAATTTATTCAATGTCAAAAAATTTTTGGGAGCTAGAAAAGGCCTAGCTCATCGTGCAAAACAATCATGTTTCTGTTTTGCAACTTTTCATCTTTAAACACATTTCCTGCATTTACACCATATATGTTTATGCAGGGAACAAGAGGCTTAGTACCTTAAGTACCTGCATTACATATATGATTTATATCAATACTTTCATCTTAATGTGTTGTACAAAAATTTACTAACCCTCTTTACCACATGTAATTCTTATTCAATTCCTTAACTTTTATATTGAACAGGGAAAAAGGGGCATCTTATACCAATTTAGTACCTGTTTTATTAACACTTTACAACAAAGTTGAAAAGTGTTTATGACTTTGTTCATTCTGTCTGTCTGTCTGTCTCTCTGTCCGTTAGCACGATAACTGCCGTAAAAATGACTTAATCAAAATGAAATTTTAGTATGTTGTTCAGACGGTCTGTAGAACCTATGGGAATATAAATGAATAATATCACCCAATTAGTTTTGGATTGAACCCGGGTCGAAAAAATGAAATACATTGAGCCCTATGGGACATAATTTTTCAAACATTTTTTAAGCGGATTTAAAATTCACAAATTGCTTCGAAAATTTTAGGTAATATTCAAATTATTCCATAAAATATATAAAAAAAAATTCAGTGAAATATATTCAGTAGTTTTTTAAATAAAAATTAAAATAATAATTACATCTCTTATATGAAGCGATCACGTGGCCATGATATGAAACGATAACATGACCCACTTCAAAATGATATATGGCATCCATCTTGTTTCAAAATCGTGATTTTTTTAAGTTCTTTTTAATTCATATTGAGTGTTGTATCGGTCCTAAAACTACTTTATTTTTGCTTAAATTCTGTGCATCTACATACTGAAACAACGCAATGACAATATATTTGAGTTTAAATGCTCATCTAAATTTGATTATTTCTACTACTAAGCCTATTTTTCTCCTATGTAAAATGTAAATAGCAAAATATATAGAATGAGTTGTATTAGAATTCCTGTATTTTTTTAACACAAAATAATTTAGTCCATGGAGTCTGCATGGCTGATATGAATGAAATATTAATTGATTTCATAAAGAGAAGGACGATTTTTTTCGATGAAGTTTCAAGTATAGAGTTTAATTTTTTGTAGCTGCATGGTCTTAAACAAAATGTTTAAATAAAATAAATTATTATAGTATTGTGATGAATGAAATGAATGGGAGAAAGTTATGAATGAAATCCTGTTTTTATAGAGAGATCCAGGCGTGTTATTTTTTCTATGACGTCATTTGAATTAATTTCAGTTGTTTTCGATGAAGTTTTCAAATATAATAAATTATCGTAGTATTATGATAATTCTAAAACTATTACCGAGGAATGTATAACATTTTAGAGATGTTTAAACCAGGCAATTAATATTTCAATGCCGTCATTTGAATGAAGTTCATTTTTTTCGATGAAGGTTTAAGTTTTCATATATAATAAATTAATGCAGTATTGTGATAAGTTTCAAAATATTACCGAGGAATGTATTGCATTTTAGACTTGTTTAAATAAAATTGCATTGAAGTTGGAAAGTGTTTCATAATCAATGCTTTAAGCATGATTGATCTTTCTTGTCTAAAATTTATATTGGTTCTTTTCTTGTAATATTTTAAAATTCGTAAGCGTTTAAACTTATTGTTTAATTTCAGTGTATATTTCTTGTATTATTTTAGTAAGTTCATCTACTATTTTGTATTTTATGCAAATTTGTTTTGAAATGGTCTCTCTATATATAAACATTCCATGCTTTTACTACCCATGTTGCCACTGATGAAGGGCGTATATGCGTCCGAAAGCGCTCTGGCAGTTTTTAACAATTTTTATACGTCTTGTAGGATGTTAAATAAAAGACTTTTCGTTTTTAATACTTTACAACAAAGTTGAAAAGTGTTTATGACTTTGTTCATTCTGTTTGTCTGTCCGTTAGCACGATAACTGCCGTAAAAGTGACTTAATCAAAATGAAATTTTCGTATGTTGTTCAGACGGTCTGTAGGACCTATGGGAATATAAATGAATAATATCTCCCAATTAGTTTTGGATTGAACCCGGGTTGAAAAAATGAAATACATTGAGCCCTATGGGAACTAATTTTTCAAGCATTTTTTAAGCGGATTTAAAATTCAGAAATTGCTTCGAAAATTTTAGGTAATATTCAAATTGTTCAATAAAATATATAAAAAAAAATTCAGCGAAATATATTCAGTAGTTTTTGAAATAAAAATTAAAATAATAATAACACCTCTTATATGAAACGATCACGTGACCATGATATGAAACGATCACGTGACCATGATATGACACGATCACGTGACCCACTTCAAAATGATATATGGCATCCATCTTGTCTCAAAATCGTGATTTTTAAAGTTCTTTTTAATTCATATTGAGTGAGTGTTGTATCCTTCCTAAAACCACTTTATTTTTGTTTAAATTCTGTGCATCTACATACTAAAACAACGCAATTACAATATATTTGAGTTTAAATGCTCTTCTAAATTTGATTATTTCTACAACGAAGTCTATTTTTCACCTATGTAAAATGTAAACAGCAATATATCTAGAATGAGTTGTATTAGAATTGCTGTATTTCTTTAACACAAAATCATTTAATTCATGGAGTCTGCATAGCTGATATGAATGAAATATTCACTTATTTTACAAAGAGAAGGACAATTTTTTTCGATGAAATTTTACGCATAGAGTTTAATTACTTGTAGCTCCATGGTCTTAATTTTTAAATAAAATAAATTATTATAGTATTGTAATGAATGACATGAATGGGAAATTATTTATGAATGAAATGCTGCTTTTATAGGAGAGCCAGGCGTGTTATTTTATCTGTGACGTCATTTGAATGAATTTCAGTTGTTTTCGATGAAGTTTTCAAATATAATAAATTATCGTGGTATTATGATTATTCTAAAATTATTACCGAGGAGTATATCATATTTTAGAGATGTTTAAACCAGGCAATTTATATTTCAATGCCATCATTTGAATGAAGTTCATTTTTTTCGATGAAAGTTTAAGTTTTCAAATATAAAAATCTGATGTGGGCAACACATGACTTTCCTTATATAATGTAATGAATTTACTACTTTTACAGTAAACAAGAAAGATCAATCATGTATAAGCATTGATTATGAAACACTTTCCAACTGAAATGTAATTTCATTTAAAAATTTCTAAAATGTGATTCATTCAGTGGTAATATATTTTACATTATCACAGTACTACAGTAATTTATTATACTTAAATATTTAAAACTGTATCGAAATATAAATCATCTGATTCTTTATGCAAAATCAATGAATATTTCATTCATATAACTTGTATTCCAGACTCCAGAGCTAAATAATTTTGTGTGAAAAAAATTCAGCAATTCTTATGTAATTCATCTTACAATCGCTTGAGATATTTGCATTCTGCATATGTTAAAATTAGGCTTCCTTGAAGAAATAATAAAAGTTTAGGGATCATTTAAAATCACAACTATTGTAATTGCATAGGCACGGAATTTAGATACACAGATAATACACAGATAATATATATGTGTATGTGTATGTACTCAAAGTATTGGAATCGTGCCGAAGATCGGAACTCGAATTTTCAAAGTATCTACACGTTTTGGGACTTCTAGAACACGAAAAAACTACTTTTAGGAAGACGTCTGTGTGTGTAAGGGTGTATCTGTGTATGTTTCTGTGTGTCTGTGTGGATATTACATCCACTCTAATTGAAAAACTAATGGACCGAATTTCATACAATTTGGTAGGTATGTTTTTTGTGGGAAATCCTGATGTTCATTAGATTATAGTACGATTCGTAATAAAAGAATCTGCCTTCTTTGCGAAATGGCCGCAGAAATTGCCTTTATCCACTCTAGCTAAAAACTAATGAACCAAATTTAACAAAATTTGGAGTATAATATTTCAATAACCTACAAGTGATTTATATACCAAATTTAACAAAATTTTGTATATAAATCATTTGTAGGTTATTCTACTACGATTCGGGAAAAAGGAACGGGCTATTTTTGCGAAATGGCCAGCAAAAATCGTTATATATAAAAATAAAAGACTACGTGTGCTCAATTATATCAATTAAATTCCTATATTATATGTGATTTTTGACAACAAAAAGAATAAGACTAACCCCATTACTCAAGGACTAGCCGTTCTTGAGATATTCTAGTTTTTTCGCGTTTTCGCTACGCCACCTTTGACAATAAGTCTAGCTATCAAATGAGAACCAAATTTAAGTTTAACGTGTAAATTCAATGTCATTTAAAATACTTATGTTGTGCAGATAAACTCAAATTATCATTGAATAAATAAAGAGAACGAATATGAGTCTGCAGAGAAAGACATGTGCTGTCCACATCAGAATTTTTAACAATATTACACCAATGATTTATAGAAGTGAACGGGGATTATTTTCAGGCCATTTCGAAAAAAATGTATGATCTATATTTAAAGATCCATCAAATTTTTGTCGAATAAAATGTTCAACAAATTTAAGCTGTGTACCAAATTTTAACTCTCTAGGACGTAGGAAAGTGCATTTAAAATGCCATCAATTAAATTTATCATGAAGGGTTATATAAAATTTAAAAAAAATGAAAAATTGTTATCTACCAAATTTGTTTTAAAATATGAAGCCACTCCCATATGCAAAACGTTTTAACAAATGGAGAGATATTTATTATATAATATCTCTCTCTTTTCTTTCTGGAAGATATCCCAAAGTCAGAATTTAATTGAATTTGTTTTTTTCCCTATATTAAATAATTTTTTTAATTAAAAAACTACTTAACATATTTTACTGAATTTTTTTTTATATATTCTATGGGATAATGTGAATATTTCCTAAAAATTTCGAAGCAATTCGTGAATTTTAAATTTACTTAAAAAATGTTTGAAAAATTAGGTCCCATAGGGTTCAATGTATTTCATTTTTTCAACCCGGGTTCAATAAAAAACTAATTGGGTGATATAATTTATTTATATTCCCATAGGTCCTACAGACCGTCTGAACAACATACTAAAATTTCATTTTGATAAACTCATTTTTACGGCAGTTATCGTGCTAACGGACAGACAGACAGACAGACAGACAGACAGACAGACAGACAGACAGACAGACAGACAGACAGACAGACAGAATGAACAAAGTCATAAACACTTTTCAACTTTGTTGTAAAGTGTTAAAAAGTCATAAACACTTTTCAACTTTGTTGTAAAGTGTTAAAAAAGAAAAAACAAGAAAGATCAATCATGCTTAAAGCATTGATTATGAAACACTTTCCAACTTCAATGCAATTTTATTTAAAAAAGTCGAAAATGCAATACATTCCTCGGTAATATTTTAAAACTTATCACGATACTACATTGATTTATTATATTTGAAAACTTAAACCTTCATTGAAAAAAATGAACTTCATTCAAAAGACGGCATTGAAATATAAATTGCGTGGTTTAAATATCTCTAAAATGCAATACATTCCACGGTAATATTTTTAAATCTATCATAATACTACGATAATTTATTATATTTGAAAACTTCATCGAAAACAACTGAAATTAATTCAAATGACGTCATAGAAAAAATAACACGCCTGGATCTCTCTATAAAAGCAGGATTTCATTCATAACTTTCTCCATTTCATTCATCACAATACTATAATAATTTATTTTATTTAAAAATGAAGACCATGGAGCTGCAATGCATAAACTTTATGCTTAAAACTTCATCGAAAAATATCGTCCTTCTGTTTATAAAATCAATTAATATTTCATTCATATCAGCCATGCAGACTCCATGGACTGAATTATTTTGTGTTAAAGAAATACAGTAATTCTAATACAACTCATTCTACATATTTTGCTGTTTACATTTTACATAGGTGAAAAATAGGCTTAATTGTAGAAATAATCAAATTTGAATGAGAATTTAAACTCAAATATATTGTCATTGTGTGGTTTTAGTATGTAGATGCACAGAATTTAAGCAGAAATAAAGTAGTTTTAGGATGGATACAACACTCAATATGAATTAAAAAGAACTTTAAAAAATCACGAATTTGAAACAAGATGGATGCCATATCTCATTTTGAAGTGGGTCATGTGATCGTTTCATATCATGGTCACGTGATCGTTTCATATAAGATGTGTAATTATTATTTTAATTTTTATTTTAAAAACTACTGAATATATTTAGCTGAATTTTTTTTTATATATTTTATGGAACAATTTGACTATTACCTAAAATTTTCGAAGCAATTTGTGAATTTTAAATCCGCTTAAAAAATGTTAGAAAAATTAGGTCCCATAGGGCTCAATGTATTTCATTTTTTCAATCCGGGTTCAATCCAAAACTAATTGTGTGATATTATTCATTTATATTCCCATAGGTCCTACAGACCGTCTGAACAACATACTAAAATTTCATTTTGATTAAGTCATTTTTACGGCAGTTATCGTGCTAACGGACAGACAGACAGACAGACAGACAGACAGACAGACAGACAGAATGAACAAAGTCAGAAACACTTTTCAACTTTCTTGTAAAGTGTTAAAAAATAGGTTTTTCTCATAGTAGATACTAATATTCTTTCCAAGATATTGAATTTTCGACAATTAGTCGTCATTTTCATTGATTTAGCTTCATTTTTAACACTTTACAACAAAGTTGAAAAGTGTTTATGACTTTGTTCATTCTGTCTGTCTGTCTGTCTGTCTGTCTGTCTGTCTGTCTGTCTGTCCGTTAGCACGATAACTGCCGTAAAAATGAGTTTATCAAAATGAAATTTTAGTATGTTGTTCAGACGGTCTGTAGGACCTATGGGAATATAAATAAATAATATCACCCAATTAGTTTTTTATTGAACCCGGGTTGAAAAAATGAAATTCATTGAACCCTATGGGACCTAATTTTTCAAACATTTTTTAAGTAAGTTTAAAATTCACGAATTGCTTCGAAATTTTTAGGAAATATTCACATTATCCCATAGAATATATAAAAAAAAATTCAGTAAAATATGTTAAGTAGTTTTTTAATTAAAAAAATTATTTAATATAGGGAAAAAAACAAATTCAATTAAATTCTGACTTTGGGATATCTTCCAGAAAGAAAAGAGAGAGATATTATATAATAAATATCTCTCCATTTGTTTAAACGTTTTGCATATGGGAGTGGCTTCATATTTTAAAATAAATTTGGTAGATAACAATTTTTCATTTTTTTTAAATTTTATATAACTCTTCATGATAAATTTAATTGATGGCATTTTAAATGCACTTTCCTACGTCCTAGAGAGTTAAAATTTGGTACACAGCTTAAATTTGTTGAACATTTTATTCGACAAAAATTTGATGGATCTTTAAATATAGATCATACATATTTTTCGAAATGGCCTGAAAATAATTCCCGTTCACTTCTATAAATCATTGTTGTAATATTGTTAAAAATTCTGATGTGGACAGCACATGTCTTTCTCTGCAGACTCATATTCGTTCTCTTTATTTATTCAATGATAATTTGAGTTTATCTGCACAACATAAGTATTTTAAATGACATTGAATTTACACGTTAAACTTAAATTTGGTTCTCATTTGATAGCTGGACTTATTGTCAAAGGTGGCGTAGCGAAAACGCGAAAAAACTAGAATATCTCAAGAACGGCTAGTCCTAGAGTAATGGGGTTAGTCTTATTCTTTTTGTTGTCAAAAATCACATATAAAATAGGAATTTAATTGATATAATTGAGCACACGTAGTCTTTTATTTTTATATATAACGATTTTTGCTGGCCATTTCGCAAAAATAGCCCGTTCCTTTTTCCCGAATCGTAGTAGAATAACCTACAAATGATTTATATACAAAATTTTGTTAAATTTGGTATATAAATCACTTGTAGGTTATTGAAATATTATACACCAAATTTTGTTAAATTTGGTTCATTAGTTTTTAGCTAGAGTGGATAAAGGCAATTCGCAAAGAAGGCAGATTCTTTTATTACGAATCGTACTATAATCTAATGAACATCAGGATTTCCCACAAAAAACATACCTACCAAATTGTATGAAATTCGGTCCATTAGTTTTTCAATTAGAGTGGATGTAATATCCACACAGACACACAGAAACATACACAGATACACCCTTACACACACAGACGTCTCCGGCCGTCCAAACAGTTACCTTACACCTTTCTGGTAGGTCGGACGGTCTGGGTCTCAACACACAGACGTCTTCCTAAAACTAGTTTTTTCGTGTTCTAGAAGTCCCAAAACGTGTAGATCCTTTGAAAATTCGAGTTCCGATCTTCGGCACGATCCCAATACTTTGAGTACATACACATACACATATATATTATCTATGTATCTAAATTCCGTGCCTATGCAATTATAATAGTTGTGATTTTAAATGATCCCTAAACTTTTATTATTCCTTCAAGGAAGCCTAATTTTAACATATGCAGAATGCAAATATCTCAAGCGATTGTAAGATGAATTACATAAGAATTGCTGAATTTTTTTCACACAAAATTATTTAGCTCTGGAGTCTGGAATACAAGTTATATGAATGAAATATTCATTGATTTTGCATAAAGAATCAGATGATTTATATTTCGATACAGTTTTAAATATTTAAGTATAATAAATTACTGTAGTACTGTGTAATGTAAAAGATATTACCACTGAATGAATCACATTTTAGAAATTTTTAAATGAAATTACATTTCAGTTGGAAAGTGTTTCATAATCAATGCTTATGCATGATTGATCTTTCTTGTTATCTATTTGGCAAGATTTTCGTTAATTTGGCAACATTTCAAAAAGTCGCCAAGTTGGCGACATTCCGCCAAATTCGTCGCCAAAATCTCTCCAAGCGTTATGGACAAAGAAATAAGTTATTCTTACAGCGGATAAATGACTTCTGGCGTTCAAATACAAAAGTATTACTTACAAAAGTATCTTTTTTCATGAATGGAACGAGATAGATCCACGATAATGATGTCACCTAATTTGTCGCATAGTATTACATATGAAAAGTGAACATGTTTCTCAATAGGAAATATTTTTTTTTTATTTTATATGACTTTTTGATAATTTTTTTGAAAAATGTACAATATCTCGAGAACGGTTCATGTTAGCGTTCTAAAATTTATGTCAATCGTTTTCTAATGAAACATTACATGAGAAATGTCTATTGCAGTAACTTTATTAGCGGTTTTGATTTTTTGACGATTTTTTTAAAATTTCATTCGAAAATTTAAGGGTGTTCTGAACATTCGATTGCGTATAAAAACAATAGACTTCCGGTGTTTACGGATTGCGATTTTGGTACCAAATTTTGTTCGAATCGGTCCATTCGTTGTCAGTTATCGTCTCCACAGACTCACTGACACACACACACACACACACACACATACTTTCACACACACACAGACATCACTTCAAAAATGTTTGATTCGTGATCAGGGATGCTTGAAACGTACTCTCCCGTCGAAAACTCGAATTCGAATTTTCGACCCCGTCACAATACTTTCCTTATACATTATGTATATAAGGAAAGTAATAAATCAAAGTAGTATTGTGATAAGTTTTAAAATATTACCGAGGAATGTATTGCATTTTAGACATTTTAAAATAAAATTGCATTTCAGTTGGAAAGTGTTTCATAATCAATGCTTATGCATGATTGATCTTTCTTGTTTATAATGTTTTCTTATCATGCTTTTTAAAAATATTCAATGGCTTGTCGTATAGTATTTTTGATGTCACATTTACATTTCAGTCCATTTTCCTTTCACTTATGCTATACAGAACATTTTCTATTAATGATCTATCTCAGGTATATATAATACAAGTAAAGTGAAAATACTTCAATTATATATATATATATATATATATATATATACGTATATAATTGAAGAATTTTAATTTATTTTTAATATGTATACCGGAGATTGATCATTTATTGAAATGTTCTGTATAGCAAAAATGAAATAATATATATATATATATATATATATATATATATATACATATATATATATATATATATATATATATATATATATATGTGTGTGTGTGTGTGTGTGTTTATGTGTATGTGTCAAATTTTATCATATATGCTGCCATGCTAAGTAAATTTAAAATTTCGAAATTTTCGCTTAAATTTCAATAAATTTTACCTAGTTCTAGATTTTTCGTTAACAGAACAGGATATAAAGTTTTGTGAAAATCCATTAGTATTTGTGGAAACTATCGCGTACACAAGAAATCGATCACAGACGGACATCTCTCCAAAATAATCAAAATGTGTTCTGAAGGTCCCCAAACATATATTGGCTTCAAAATCTCGAAATTGAAAATTTTTGTAAAAAAATTTTGTAAAAAATTTTTGTAAAAAATTTTTGTTTATCATATATGCTGCCATGTTGCCATATATTGGCTTCAAAATCTCGAAATTGAAAATTTTTGTAAAAAATTTTGTTTATCATACATGCATATGCATAAATAATCATGTATGCATAAATAATGTGCAATAATAATCATGTATGCATAAATATACATAAATCATGCATAAATCATGCATAAAGTATGCATAAATAATGTGCAGTAATAATCATGTATGCATAAATCATGTATGCAATAATAATCATGTATGCATAAATAATCATATATGCATAAATAATGTTTATCATATACCTTCAAAATCTCGAAATTGAAAATTTTTGTAAAAAAATTTTGTAAAAAATTTTTGTAAAAAAATTTTGTTTATCATATATGCTGCCATGTTGCCATATATTGGCTTCAAAATCTCGAAATTGAAAATTTTTGTAAAAAATTTTTGTAAAAAATTTTGTTTATCATATATGCTGCCATGTTAAGTAAATTTAAAATTTCTAAATTTTCGCTTAAATTTCAATAAATTTTACCTAGTTCTAGATTTTTCGCTAACAGAACAGGATATAAAGTTTTGTGGAAATCCATTAGTATTTGTGGAAGCTATCGCGTACACAAGAAATCGATCACAGACGGACATCTCTCCAAAATAATCAAAATGTGTTCAGAAAGTTCCCATACATATATTGGCTTCAAAATCTCGAAATTGAAAATTTTTGTAAAAACAATACTTTATATTATATTCAATAATATGAGAAAGTAAATACAGCACTGTTAACATTCTGTACTTTTGGTGAAGTGCTAATAGCACTTCGCCAAAAGTATACACCGAAATTATTATTGCCGTATTGTCTTTTTCGTAAAAATTAAAAAGATTATGTTACAAGATAAATGAGGTTAAAATACCAATAAAATGCTTTACTTATCTTTGATAAAGTGCAAACTGCAGACTCGAACTCAAGACAACCATTCACTCCTACGCTTTATAGTTAGCTCTTCAATTTTACAACCTTTATTCGTCACAATTCTTGAAAATGGGCAAAATTATATTTCAGCGTTTTGTTCTGTATATTTACTACACCCTAACATTTAACAAATGTCCATAATTATTAATATTTTTGTCTCATATATTTAGACGACTGTATAAACCCACGGTACTTACAAACATATCAGTATGTCGGTAAACCACGTGCTTACCACGTGACGTCACATGAATACTCTCATAGTGCCGAGCAGCAATCTTGTTAGCATATTTGTAAACAGCATGGAGTGCATATTGCATACTAATAAATACATTGTGCACGAGACGCTTCCCTCGCAAGGAAGATGATGCAATATTTCTGGGTGTGTCTTCGTGTTTGATCACGGCAACCGTGAGTGCAATACAACTGTGCGTAATAACGTTTTAAAGCTCTTGACGAGATCTATTCAAATATATGAAGAACATTTCGCAGTGGTTTGAATTGAACATATAAAAATTTGTTTTCTTGTGAACAGGTGAACACTTTTGACAATATCGTGGTTTATCTGGGTGTTGACGTTTGTTGAGTGGGCGTTGTATCGTTTTAAACTCTTAACGAGATAGATTGAAATATATAAAGAACATATATCAGAGGTTTAAACAAAACAGTTTATAAATTATTTTCGTGTAAACGGGTTTACATTTTCGACAATACCGTGGTATTCACAAAACGAATGCAAGCAAAAACGGAGAAAATTAAAGCAAGAGCAAGTAATGGGGAATGTAAGAAGGCCAACGAACTAGAGAGCAACGAGAATGTCTGAAAGCAGCCGCTGCATGTTTGCAATGTATCAAGCGTTACTTAAATATTTTGTAAGCTACAGATCATATCATATACACACTTCATATACACAGGTCATATCATATACACACTTCATATACACAGGTCATATCATATACACACTTCATATACACAGGTCATATCATAGATCTGTGTTGGCCATGATAAATTATGTAAACACTTTGAAACTATATTCGACTAGCTTATTTCAACTCTCCGATTTACAAGTCGTAGTCCTAAGCTCCAAACTGATGGCTCAACCAAAACTGAGCCTACTTGTTTTTTTAGTTGGACTAGATTTGATTCTGGTCAGTCTACCTACTTTGTCCGATAATAACTCTTCTAAAACTTAACTGAGTTACTAAAATTTGTATACGTAGTGTGAATTAATCTTTTACAGACCGAGTTCGTTGTTGAACAGGGTTGGATAAAAGTTGGCCGTACTGTGCCCCCATTTTTGATGTACAAGCGACGATAATTCCAATAAAATCGAACCAAATATTTTAAAATATGGATAAGTGGTGTAATTAAGTATTTTACAGACTGAGTTCTTTGCTGAACATGGTCGGATAGAAATTGTATGAACTGTACTTTCAATATTGTTTTACATTTATCAGCGACAACTGGTTTAGAAACTAGCGATTTAGGAAAATTTGCATGTGATGTGAATTTTAATGTTGTACTGATGAACGCTGTACATATGATTATAAAATGGCAGAATTTCGGTCGAATTTCGACTGGTAAATTCATAACTGTTAAACTAATTCGAATTAAAAAAATCTCGACGAGGCATATTGTCCATGAAGTTGAGCTACCACTGTACCACATTTTGCGGCTGTCCGAAACTACAATTTTCCACAAGAGGCTACCCGAACAAACAACTTCTTTTATTACGTAAGTTACATATTAACTTAGTACTTATCTAAACATGTCAAATGTATATAAATTTGAAATGTTCTTAGAAAACAAATAGTAATTCCCTTTCAAAATTTAACTTATTTTGCATGCATATTGAGTATTCCAAACAGCACACGAGATGGATAATGTTAAAAGTAAACATGCGATTATTAATTGGATGACATGGTTTATCTCGTTAGACATTTACATCTAAAGAACTTTGGAACAAGGTGTCTTGTTTTCGAAATAATCTTTAGAAACAATTTAGGCCTAATCTACTCACACTACTGAGCAAGCTTTATAGTCACGAATCACTTGTAATATACAAATAAATACATTGCATACAATTATTATTAATGGGCAGATTAAAATATACTTGGGGTAAGATGCTCACTCATGCATTTATGCATGTACATGGAAATTGCTTGATTCAAGATATATGACGCTTCCAGTGGGTAGAGAAAATTTTCTAATACTTCGATAATGGTACGTGATAACTCTTAAAATAGTTTCATTTCATTTCTGGTTAAAAGTATTACAAAATTATCCACTCCCTTGATGAAAGTATGTATATTTCATTGTTTATGATTTTTCAATTAGAGATCCAAAATGCACAATATCTTCAGAACAGCAGATGTTAGCATTCTATAAATAATATTACTCGTTTTCAAATAATGAATCACAAATGTAATAACTATTAATGTCTTCTTAATGTCTTTTAGCACAATTGTCTTCCTATAACTCTTTCGACTTTCATAAAAAGTCTTGGAGAACTTAAGGAACATTTTCTGAATCTATTCATCTCTAAGTAAGTCTCTATTACGATCATCATTTAAAATCTTCTATATATAATAAAATTGCACTTTTTATCCTTCCCCATCCAATCAGAAGAACGGAAGCCACGAGCTTGCACTGTGCGCACAAAGAGCATGCGCAGTAGTTGGATTCATCCTCTTTTTAAGCCTTTCTTCATACAACGGACGGATCTATGGGAATATATAGCTGTTGTTGTTGTTGAAACCCAGACCGTCCGACCTACCAGAAAGGTGTAAGGTAACTGTTTGGACGGTCGGGAAGTGCCACCCAATTTAGACCGGAACCCAGTGGGGGAGGCATCCACAGGGACCGTACCCTCCTTCCCCTACCACCAACTGCAGTATTGTGATGAATAAAAGGAATAGAATAAAAGTTTATGAATGAAATTTTTACTGCTTTTTCATAGAGAGCCAGGCGACTTATATTTCAATGACGTTATTTGAACAAAGTTCATTTTTTTCGATGAAGTTTTCAAATGTAATAAATTATTGTAGTATTGTGATAATTTTAAAAATATTACCGCTGAATATATCGCACTTTAGAGATGTTTAAATAAAATTGCATTGCAGTTGGAAAGTGTTTCATAATCAATGCTTTATGCATGATTGATCATAATTCTATTGATCTAATGCATGATTGATCTAATGCATGATTGACAATAATTCTATTCGACCGTCTGTCTTCAACTGGCACGCTGTCAGAAATCGAGACATACTCTGTTGTTGTTGTTGAGACCCAGACCGTCCGACCTACCAGAAAGGTGTAAGGTAACTGTATGGACGGCCGGGAAGTGCCACCCAATTTAGACCGGAACCCAGTGGGGGAGGCATCCACAGGGACCGTACCCTCCTTCCCCTACCACCAACCTCTCGGAAGGACTTTCGGACCCACATGTTTTACGTGATCGTACTCCGCATGAACACGGCGGCAGTTTTGGCAGTGGCTGGAATCGAACCCGGGCCTACCGAGTGCAACTCCAGCGCGCTAACCAATGGGCTACCGCGCCCCTGGGAATATATAGCGTAAACCTAACAAATGCATGTGGCAGACGCCATTTTTCTCCAGCTACTTAAAGAAGATGGTATTAAAACTGATTTAATGTAATAGAAAATGAAAATATCACAACAAAATTGACTTCTAATGGAAAAATTTTAAATAATCTTGCTGAGGAATCGCAAATATTTCTGCGAAACATAAAAATGTATAACTTTCTTTTTTTGTAAAAATCCCATAAAAAATATTTTGAAGCAGCGGCCGCAGACCAAAATTGTTCGACACTACCTTACATTAAGGGGACATGGCCCGACGAGCGAAAGCGAACTTACGGGTTCCAGCGATGCGATATATACAGCGGAGGTTAGCGAGCAGGGGTGATAGCTCCCTTGCAATCAGATACTTTTAAATTTGCCGGATGTACACGTTGTTAGCATTCCTAAAATAAAAAAAAAATTCAATGAGATCTATACCTCTACCTCTCTGTGAATCTACGTTCAGTGTATATTTCGAGCAAACTGAGTGAATGAAATAAAATCTAGTACAATTATTTCAATGGACAAAGACAGAGGTATATTGTTTTTCAAAGAGGTCGTATCAAGAGAGGATCCTCAGTTTTTCGAATATTTTTTTATCAGGAATCGAAAAGAAAGCAATTACGTTAAAAATTATTACAGAAATAGTCATATTATAATATTTTATTTAAAAGCCTTTACGGAACATTAATATGCACCTTTATTGAGATATTACACGTTTTTGATCTAAAATAGAAGAAAAATTCAAATCATAAAAACATATATATTCACTGTTAACAAATAAGTGAAAGCTTTATAAGAATTTTTAACTATAATTAAATGAACACTGTTTAGGAGTTATCCGAAGCTCAAATAAATAACCGATTTTTTTTATGAAATTTGGTATTTTTATTTCAATCGGTAAGGAAATACCTATATTTTTATTTTAGCTATATCGAGATAAAACAGATCTAATTAATAGCTGTCTTATTTCTTATTCACAATATCTAGTATTTTAACCTGTAGGAAAATTCATGTTGTGTGCAAATCAAATTATTTCACTGAGAATAAACATTGAGCGTAACAGGGAAATGAATGAAATGTTTGCATACTATCATTTTCTCACCCACTTTATTGGCTTGAAAACTCTCACGAGCAACTTAGGCTCACAGTATCTAACCTATTGGGTAGTACACAGAATCTAATATTTAACCTATTGGGAATGTTATGTGCTGGCCGCATCAAATTATTTCACTACGAATAAACACTATCACTATCTTTATACACTATCACTTGCTCACCAACTTTTTTGGTTTGAAATATCTCAGGAGATAATTCGGACTCACAATATCTAAATATTTTTAACCGGTAGAGAAATTTATGTGTTGGGCAGATCAAATTATTTTGCTACGAATAAATATTAAGTGTAGCAGGGAAATGAATGAAATATTTGCACATTATCACTTACTCACCAACTTTATCGGTTTGAAATCCCTCACGAATAATTCATATTCACAATATTTAAAATTTTTTAAGGGAAATTCATTTGTTGGGTGCATCAAGTTGCTTCATTACGAATAAACATTAAGAGTAACAAGAATGAATAAAATATTTGTATACTATCTCTTACTTACCAGCTTTATCGGTTTGAAATCGCTCACGACCAAGTAATGTGTTGGGTACATCAAATTATTTAATTACGAATAAATATTAAGTGTAACGGGGAAATGAATGAAACGTTTACATACAATCACATACTCACCCACTTTATCGGTTTTAAATCACTCACGAGCAACTCAGACTCATATATATCGAACAGTTTTTAAACCGTAGGGAAAGTCATGCATTGGGCGCATCAATTTATTTTACCACGAACAAACATTAAGCGTAACAGGGAAATGAATGAAATATTTGTTCACTATCACTTACTCACCAACTTTATCGGCTCGAAATCTCCCACGAGCAAATCGGACTCACGACATCACCCGTAACAATATAATTTATAGGAAATCCCATTCTACTCTTGCACAGCTGACCTTTCTGATTTGGTAAAATAAATGGTTTCACTTATGAATCTACCTTACACGGTGATCACTGAAGCTTTGCGAGGAGCTCGGCATGGCAATTTTCAATGTTCTCGGGGGCTTTAGCTAATGAATGTTTTGTCATGTTTTTCACACTGTGGTTTTTTGGAATTCTTCATGCGATATATCAGCAAAGATACTGTTTAAGTAATAAAACATATCCAGAAATTACAACAGCAAGCAATATTCTCTACTAGGAGTATACCGTACGGAGTATATAATATAAAAAAACTTAAAATTCACAATCATGTGCAAATTCCTATAGTGTATATTAAATGAAATTGTTAATCAAAATATTCTATTGAAATATGTAATTTAATGTTCCAAAAAATAAGTTAGATTACCCGTATTACAACAGAGTTTCTAAAATCTCTGTCAAAATAACAATAATCCCCGAAAATATCAATAATTATAATGTTTAAACCTGAAGACAGTAATTGATATAATCCAGTCAAAAATGCAATGTCGATGAAATTTATTTTTTAATGTTTATTATTTAAATCGGAAAAGACTTAATAAAAATCGTCTACCGCATAAACACATTAGATTTAAATTCGTTGCTAAGCGACATGATATCATTTTCTTTTAAATAAATTGGTGGAAAAAATGTCATCTTCATAATACTATCTCTATGGAAGGTTTAATTGTGCGCTTTTATTAATAATATCTAGACAGCCCCTGCTCCTAGAAACGCAAAACATGGACTAAATATCAAGTGGGGCTATTCCAAGTCAACCCCCAAAATTCCACCCATCGGTGCGGACGTTCTCCCGTGATGATGAGACAAACACACAAATAAACAGACAGATTTCCAATTTTATTTATTTTTTATTTTTTTTTTTATCAAATGGCCAGGCACTTGACTTTCATCATTCGCCTATACATTGGCCAGAAACGTAAACCATTTAACCGTTCTGGGACGTTGCCCCAGGCGCACCAGAGGGGGGTGGACCAATTTTATTTATATAGATGTTTAAAATGGGTACAATCTTACATAATAAAAGACGATATTTGTCAGTGCTTCTGCATGTAGTTTCGCTAGTAACGGAAATTCAAAGTGTTGGACAGTGGTGAAATTTGTTAAAGAGCTGCTTGACTTCCTTTTTATGTATGTATGTATGACATAACTCAACTCTCTCTCTAACTCCTTTGCTCTAAACTTCCACATAGCCCCTGGACTTTTCTCATATGGTTCCTGGTAATTACATGGTTTCTTAATAATTTTTCAATCTTAATCTTCTGTATTTACTTGTAGGGCTTATGGTGTTCATAGTAACTGGCTATCGCCATAATCCGAAGCGTGGCCTAACTTCATAACTTTGGAAGGTTTTCCTCCAAAACCGGATAGCTCAGTTGGTAAAGCCGTGGTCTCAAGATCCTTAATTTGAGGGTTTAAGTCTTTGCCTGGACATCACGTCATGGTTTGTATGAAAATGTTAAACTTTTTTATTTTTGATATGCACTTTCATTGCAGTTGACAGCATCCATGGACCCGATTCTAGCTTATTATGTGCTCTTCAGCATGATACGATACCTGCAATAGTAGCCAAACAGAAAAAAAGAAAATCAATTGAGAACGCCGCGTGCAGGCTGGTTTTGCAACGATAAGTTTTGCCATTGTAGCTTCACTTAACCTGAGATAAAAACTGTTACAAACGTGTAAAATGTCCTTTTTGCTGGCGTGCGTTTTTAAAACAGATCCGTACAGGCAACCTTCCCTATGACGTGAATCTAGGGTCCCAAATTCTGAAGTTCAGATCGCCAATAAAACAGAAAGTTGCCAAATGTCGCCAAATTGGTGATTTAGAGCCAATTTGGCGACATTTAGCAACTTTCTAAAGGTTCGAGAAAATAACCAGTATTCTATGAGATATGAGCGATTTCCAGAAGTTTCTATATAGAGTCTATAAAAAGGAGCCATCACTTAGTTGGAGAGCAGTTGACGTGATACGAACTACATTGAACTGTGATATTCGTCAATGTTTTGAGGGTTGTAGTAGCTGCTGTTTTGGGAAATGAAATGCTTCAATGCTTCGGGAATAGTATTCGTTGTTTTGTGAATTTAATGGAGCATTTAAGTTCTGTTTTACTGTATATTGTTCCTGTTTATGCTGGGCTTGTGAAAAAAAGCGTTAGTTATCTAGAAATTTGCACTCAATTCTGTTCCTTGAGTGCACACCCACGATTACAGAGGACAATTCATAACAATATTGAAAGAAAACTGAAGCTAGTTATATGGTAGGATGGCACTCGTCACTTTCCATAGAGAAATGTTACCCAATCCTTTTGTTTGGAGGAGCCTCTTTTTGTAAAATCTCGCAGAACACCTACTTGGCTGACACATATTTGGATCGACAGGGAAAAATTCAAAATAGAGTTATGTAAAACAGTGTTTATAAACAATAACTAGCTCTTACTTTTGATTAGAGTATAACAAGAGTATTTACTGCTTACTATTTAGAATGAATTATTCGGCGTTGTCTATGTCCTTAATGAGCACAAATAATATATTTATTGATAACACCACACAGTTTCCAAATTATGTTCTCCTCCCGTTTCGATCTAAATCCCCACACAAGCACTCCGTAATCATGGACAGCAAAATAAATGAATAAATAAAAGAATCAATCCTTTTTCTAGGAGAGAAGGGGTGGCTTAAAATGTACAGTGAGTTGGACATGAGCAAAGAAGTCAATCGGGGAGAAAACTCGACCTCACTTCATTAACGGAAATGGATTTGAAATTTATATGCGTTTTCTTAAGAAATCATACAAAATAATATAAGGTAGTAATTAAAAAAATATTAGAATGCGAAGAAGAATTAGAACACACAACTTTTTGCCCCGGTCGCCTAAACAGCTGCTTATATCTTTGGGTGAGTCGGGCGGTCTGGGTCTTCAACACAACTTTTTGCCAAGTTATAGATTTGTGCTAATAATTCTCTTTCGGATGTGGCGAAATAAGTATCAGGTAACTTAAAATACAAATTTCGATGTATCTAAAAATAAATAAATAAATAAATAAAAAGAAATTTTCCTACGGATTCGGCTTAAAGATCTTGGGAAAGAACGTTCTTCTGTCTTTCCAATAGTGCGAAGATTGAAATTCTGTGATGATACTTTCAGTCACTGTGGAACCGCTTTGTGTGAAAATCGCTTAAAATCGCGTTAAAACATAAAATAATCAAGAAGCTAATTCGAATTTTTAAAAACTCTCGCCAAGCCGTACTTTTTCGGAGTCTGAAGAACCTCTATACCAAATTTCGTTGCAGTCCACACCAGATGCACAGAGAGACGCACAAATATCTTCTTTTATTAAGAAAAATTTCAACAAGCAATGTTGCTTCAAGCTTACTAGCTTCAAACAAACTTTGTTTATATATTTTGCAATGATTTTGTTTCAATATATTTATTATTTCATAAAATTGTTAACAGAAAACAAATTACGATATATTGTTTTACGATACATTTTCTTTTTGTGTTATGTGATTCAGAAAAATAGTGTATTTTAACTAGTTTGGCAGTTTTCCAGTTTTCTATTATTATTATTATTATTACTATTTTCTTTTCAAAATTTTTATCTGGTAACCCTATCAGTAGTTAGCAAGAGTGCGGGTATAGTCAATCCATTACTGAGCTACAAAAATCTCCTATTAAAATTTATTTTCTCAGGTAAAACTATTGCTGTATAAATTTTAACTAACAGGCAAAGATCAAAGTTAAATTTTCAAAATTCACTTAGTTATTTTCATTGCTTTATAAATAGATCACATAAAAACCTTAATAATTTTAATATTTGTAATCAATTACAAAAAGGTGGCAAAACCTTTTTATCGCAAACTTTTTAAATCTCAAGCTTTCGATTGAGTGTAAAGTTAATAATAATTTGCTACTACTTCTCATATATAAATTTTAAATGAGAAGTAGTAGAAAAACTTTCGATTGCGTATAAACTTGATAATAATTTGCTACTACTTATATATACATTTTATAAATCGCAAGCTTTCGTAAATTTTCGAATATTTCGTAAATTTTCAAAATGCACTTAGCTATTCTCATTGCTTTATAAATAGATCACGTGAAAACCTTAATAATTTTATTTTTTGTAATCAATTACAAAAAGGTGGCAAAATCTTTTTATCGCAAGCTTTCGTAAATTTCCGCGGAACCCCGGTGTACATGCTCGAGGAACCCAAGTTGGGAATCACAGCCATAGCGGTTCCTAAAATTGCGGCATATAGCAAATTTTCTAAGAAATCTTAGAAAATTTGCTATATGCCGCAATTATATGAAGTTCTATTGGTGCATTCCAGATTTTTGTGAACGATCCCTCCTAGAAGGTTATGTAATTATTTATTAATTTATTGATTAGTTAAAGAACATTTAATACTGATATTTTTCCAGAAGAAAAATTCCAGGAAATCTTATTACAGAAAAATTATAGCCTATTCAGAATTTTTGTACAATTTGCTTGTTTAGGTCGGTTATGAAAGTTACGCCTGTTATATATGTAGATTTTATAAATCGTGATATATATTTTTTCGTATTTAAAATATATTTTAAATGATTAATTTCTGCAGACATGACTTTAAGCAAAATAACGTGTTCTAATAATTATTTTTTTGCAGCAGGACGTTTACTATTTTCAATAAGTCGCCGAAAATTAGAATCATTTCAGTCCTGACCTTTCTATATTATTGCAAAAAAGCAGTAATGAATTATTTAGTTACCGAAAAAATTTCTTTCCTCTCCTGTATTATTAATAGATTATATTTGTGACCTGAAACATATTTTTAAATAAACTTAAAATTTGTAAAAAGTCACGATGGTAACACTGACGATTTTAGACTAGCAAGGAAGTAATTATATGCAAAGATTCTTTTATTAAAAGAACGCAATTGGGAAAATTTTTTGATGTTATTCCACCTGAGGTCAGACTTTATGCCCCCGGGAAATACATAGAATCTGTTTTCTGTGAGCGCGCATTTTAAAGAAAACATGTTAAAAATCGCTCTTTAAAGTTTATAAAACAAAATCAAGGAAGTGGTTTTTGCAATGGTATAAGTTTGTTTGTATAATTATTGAACTCCAAGTTGTGCGCCATAGCAATTCATTATGTTTTTTTCATTACATTCCCTATATACATAGTGTAATGTATAGGAAAAGAATTATGACGGGGTCGAAAATTTGAATTCGAGTTGGAAGAGCACGTTTCAAGCATCCCTGAACTCGAGTGAAATGGTTTTAAGGTGATGTGTGTATGGTGTGTGTATGGTGTGTGTATCCGTGAGTTTGTGGAAGCGATATATGATGAACGAATGGTGCGTTTCGAACTAAATTTAGTGTAAATATTATAATTGGTGAATACTGAAACTCTATTGATTTTAAATGCAATCAAATGTTCAGAAAACCCTTCAATTTTTGAAAGAAATAGTGAAAAAATCATTAAAATATCAGACCCTTCAATAACGTAACGTGAAGGCTCATTTGTTATGTAAGTTTTCATTATAAAACAAATAACGCAAACTTTAGAATGCTGTTATGAATCGTTCTCGAGATATTGCTCATTTTTCAAGATAAATTTATGAAAAAATTCACATAAAATTAAAAGAGTATTAATTACTGTGAAATATGTTTACTTTTCATACGTAATATAATGAAATCAATTTGCTAACACTATTTTAGTGGGTCTTGTTCGTTCCATTTACGAGAGAAAATACTTGGTGTAATAAGTTATTTTTGGTGTTAAGTTGTATTTTGACTGCTAGCAATTCGCCAACAGTCATTTATATATAAGAAATGTTGTTGTTGTTTCTAGTGACCTCCTGTTTCGGTGCAGCCTATACAGGACCAGTGACGCAGGAAAGAACGAAGAAAGACACGCAAGACAGGAGGACAAAGTTTATTACAAACAAGTATTACTGATGAAGTTCGGAGGGGGTGCAGTTTCACATTTAGACGAGGACCCAGAAGGCGGAAGACTGACTTGCCTCAATAAACATCCATGCCTTACTCGGGATTCGAACCCGAGACCATCAGACAGCAGACGAAGACGCTATCCACTTCACCGCCTGGGCGGAATAAGAAATGTTCTTCTCTCCGCTTGTCCGTAACGCTTGATGATACATTTGGCGAGTTTGACGGCTAATTCAGAGAAATACAGTGACCGCCGGTTATAAGATTCAGTGGTTATAAGAAACAGCCGTTTATAAGACTCAAAACGACAGAAACAAATACAAACTTCGTTTTAACATTAAAATTGTGTCGCTTATAAGAAACACGATTCCGCTTATAAGAAACAGTTTTCTACAGAAAATTTGTTGATTTCCTTGCGACGCTGGTGTAAAAAAAAAAAATCGATTTGTTTAAGGTTAACTGAAGGACGAGTTGTTATCTCTTGTCTCTGGGCGTACGGGGAGGGGGTGGGAGTTTGCTATGTAACAAAGGATGACAGAGGATTTCTCCGCAGAAAGACTTGGGGAGTACAACCCCAAACCAGTAAGAAACGAGCTTTAATCTTTTGGCAGTTAAGGAAACGTACTGATAAGGAAAGGCATCTTTGCTTATGCACTCAAATAAGATTCGTACAGCTTTAGTTAGTCATTTTATGTTTTGCTAGTGAAGCATGTCGCAAACCCTTACTTTGCTTGAAAAGCAAAGTTTACTCAAAAAGTATGATTCTCCACCTCCGTGTAGTCAATAAGCAAGAAAACAACCTTGCTTGATGCTATCCATATGATCGCAGGCGCATGGAAAAAAGTTTCTGACATATGCATTTTTAATTGCTTCCGTAAAGCAGGATTTTTGAAAAATAATGTTGCCATACCAGCAGAAGATGAAGAAGAATTTAAAGCACCTTTCGAAGAATGGATTCACATCGACGAAAATTTACAAACATCTGAAGAAAACAATGATGATGACATAGTGCGGAAATTCAGAATGTTTGCAATGAAGAAGAAACTGAAGACGACGTTCCACAAGAAGAAAATTTTCCTACAGCCAAACAGTCGCGAGAAGCCCTAACTATAATTAGAAAAACTCTTGAACACAGAGGGGCATCAGAAAAAGTTTATGGACTGTTTTATGATTTAGAAATGGATGTACGTAAACTAATCACAGACTCGTTAGCACAAACAATACTGGATAAGTTTTTTGCTATTCTTCAGTAATAGATTACGGTATGTATGAAAATGTACTATGCTCTTATACATAAATGAACGACCTATGAGTTTTACTTTTTATTCTTATTTAACTGCATACTATATGCATATAGATAATAATTTAAGTTGTAAGGCTTAATTTGTAAAATGAGAAATATTTTTGAATGCAAAACTTAATTTACAAATGTATTATGTACGTACTAATATTTTACTTATATACATTTATCTTTTAAATTCTGTAAAACTGTGTTCAATAGTTAGTATTTACAATGGAAGAACGATATTTAAAAAATTTCCGGATTTAAGAAACAACTGCTTATAAGAAACAAAACGAGCGAAACGAACGTGTTTCTTATAAGCGGCGGTCACTGTATCGTCAGCCCCATATTAACGGAAATATCGTTAAAATTGCAAAAATAACGCCAAGATGAAAAAGGATGTCAAATTGACGAATTAATTATTAAAATGTTTTGATATATGGACTATATTGTTTATCGCGGATGCTATCACTATTAATAACTGCCAATTTAGATTTTCGTGAAATATAAAATTCTTGGGTAACTCGAAATATTTGACATGTTGTCATTCGTCAAAAGCGTTAAATGTTCAATTCAACTTCAAAAATATTGTGCCGTGGATATTATATATCATTTTTACACTGTGTAAGAAAGTAAATTCATTGCATTATATAGGAAAAACCATGGACTAACCACATCAGAATTTTTTACTTTTTACTTTTCTTATATACATAGTATAATGTGCAAGGAAAGTATTGTAACTGGGTCGAAAATTCGAATCACGTTTCAAACATCCCTAAACACGCATTGAAAGGGTCTGAGATGATATCTGTGTGTGTGTGTGTAAGTATGTGTGTGTGTGTGTGTGTTAGTATGTATGTGTGTGTGTGTATAAGTGTGTATGTGTATGTGTGTAAGTATGTATGTGTGTGTGTATAAGTATGTATGTGTGTGTGTAAGTATGTATGTGTGTGTGTGTAAGTATGTATGTGTGTGTGCGTATAAGTATGTATGTGTGTGTGTGTATAACTATGTATGTGTGTGTAAGTATGTGTGTCTGTATATGTGTGTGTGTGCAAGTATGTGTGTGTGTGTATATGTGTGTGTGTATCCGTGAGTCTGTGGAGACAATATCTCACAAACGAATGAAACTATTCAAACGAAATTCGGTACGAAATTTGCAATCAGTAAATACTGGAAGCGTATTGTTATCGAACGCAATTAATGTTTGGAAGAGTCCCCAAATTTTCAAATGAAATTTCGAAACAAAATCTTCAAAAGACAAAACATTTAAAAAAGTTACATAAATAATCATGTATTATGTAATTGATTTTTTATTAGAAAATGATTGACATAATTTTTAGATTGCTAGCATGAACCGTTCTCGAGATATTGCACATTGTTTAAATACATTTATAAAAAAATTCCATAAAATTAAAAAGTTATTACCGTATATTCCGACGTATAATGCACACACATACTTTTAAATTGCATTTTACAATTTTTAGGTATATTCGTCGTATAACGCGCATCCATTTTTTACCGGAAAACCCTGAAAAGTACATGTGCAATAATCTTGTTCAAATTTTATATTGTTCAAATCTCATCTAACGGATAATACAAAGAAATTGCTGACACAGACATGGCAGTTATTCCAGGTCGATTAATGTCGTTAGTTCAGCCTTTAGATGTGTGTATCAATAAACTATTTAAAGCAAATTTAAAACGTCTTTGGAATATGTGGATGTTAGAAGGTGAAAAAACATTTACAAACGGAGGCCAAATGTGTCATGCCAGTCTAGAAATAGTATGTGAGTGGATAATAAAAGCATGGAATTAAATCAAACCCGACATAATTCAAAAGTCATTTACAAAATGTAGCATATCTAATAATCTATATGGAACGGAAGATGATTATTACTTTCCTTATATACATAATGTATAAGGAAAGTATTGTGACGGGGTCGAAAATTCGAATTCGAGTTTTTGACGGGAGAGCACGTTTCAAGCATCCCTGATCACGAATCAAACATTTTTGGAGTGATGTCTGTGTATGTGTGTGTGTGTGTGTGTGTGTGTGTGTGTGTATGTATGTGTCAGTGAGTCTGTGGAGACGATAACTGACGAACGAATAGACCGATTCGAACAAAATTTGGTACAGAAATCACAATCTGTAAATACTGGAAGTCTATTGTTTTTATACGCAATCGAATGTTCAAAACCCGCCTAAATTTTCGAATGAAATTTTGAAAAAATCGTCAAAAAATCAAAACCGCTAATAAAGTTACACAAATAGACATTTCTTATGTAATTTTTTATTAGAAAATGATTGACATAAATTTTAAAACGCTAACATGAACCGTTCTCGAGATATTGTACATTTTTCAAAAAGTTATCAAAAAGTCATATAAAATTAAAAAAAAAAATATTTCCTATTGAGAAACATGTTCACTTTTCATATGTAATACCATGCGATAAATTGGGTGACATCATTCTCGTGGATCTAGCTCGTTCCATTCATGCAAAAAGATACTTTAAGTAATACTTTTGTACTTGAACGCCAATAGTCATTTATCTGCTGCAAGAATAACTTATTTCTTTGTCCATAACGCTTGGCGAGATTTTGGCGACGAATTTGGCGGAATGTCGCCAACTTGGCGATTTTTTGAAATGTTGCCAAAGTAACGAAAATTTCGCCAAATGGATAAAAATGACTCTTAATCAATGAAAATGACGATTAATTGTCAAAAATTCAGTATCTTGGAAATAATATTAGTATCTACTATAAGAAAAACCTATTTTTTTACTGTAAAAGTAGTAAATTCATTACATTATATAAGGAAAGTCATGTGTTGCTCACATCAGATTTTTTATATATGGATCAGAGTAACAGTGACGGTGAAGATGAAACAGAATTTGATGATGCGTCTGAAGATATAGCGGAAGACGAATATCACGAACTTTTCACGTTATCCAATAATGAAAGTTCATAAGGTATGTCATTTCTTTGGAATAAAAGTTTTTAGATATATGTACAAATCTTTTTTTTCATTCTCATCATTTCTTTATTTTTGCAGCTTTCATTTTTATAACCGGGGCATAACGCGCACTCGTAATTTGCGACCTTATTTTTTGTTATATAAATGCGCGAAATACGCCGGAATATACGGTAACTATTGTGAAATATGTTCATTACTTTCCTTATATACATAATGTATAAGGAAAGTATTGTGACGAGGTCGGAAATTCGAATTCGAGTTTTCGACGGGAGAGCACGTTTCAAACATCCCTGATCACGAATCGAACATTTTTGAAGTGATGTCTCTGTGTGTGTGCGTGTGCGTGTGTGTGTGTGTGTGTGTGTGTGTGTGTGAAAGTATGTATGTGTGTGTGTGTGTGAAAGTATGTGTGTGTGTGTGTGTGTGTGTGTGTGTGTGTGTGTGTGTGTGTGTGTGTGTGTGTGTCAGTGAGTCTATGGAGACAATAACTGACGAACGAATGGACCGATTCGAAAGAAATTTGGTACAAAAATTCCAATTCATGAATACTGGAAGCCTATTGTTTTTAAACACAAACGAATGTTCAGAACCCCCCTAAATTTTCGAGGGAAATTTTGAAAAATTCATCAAAAAATCAAAACCTTTAATAAAGTTACGAAAATAGACATTTCTTATGTAATTTTTCCTTAGAAAACGATTGACATAAACTTTAGAACGCTAGCATGAACCATTCTTGAGATATTGCACTATTTATAAAAAAATCCCATAAATTAAAAGAAAATATTAACTGTTGAGAAACATGTTCACTTTTCATATGTAATGCCATGCGATAAATTTGGTGACATCAATCTCGTGGATCTAGCTCATTCCAGTCATGAAAAAAGATACTTTGAGTAATACTTTTGTATTTGAACGCCAATAGTGCTGTAAGAATAACTTATTTCTTAGTCCATAACGCTTGGCGAGATTTTGGCGTCGAATTTCGCGGAATTTTGCCAACTTGGCGACTTTTTAAAATGTTGTTAATTAACGAAACACTCGCCAAATGGATAAAAATGACGCTATATCAATGACGACTCATTGATGATAACGACATGGAAAATGACAACTCATTGACGAAAATTCAATATCTTGGAAAGAATATAAATAACTACTATAAAAATAATCTATTTTTTTTTACTATAAGAGTAGTAAATTCATGGCATTATATAAGGAAAGTCATGTGCTGCCCACATCAGATTTTTTCATATGTACTGTTATGCAAAAAATTGGTTAACATCACTTTCGTGCATTTAGTTCGTTCTATTTAAGAGAAAAGGATGGAATGTTAATTCCTTAAATGATTGAATTGGTTTGAATGTATTTCTTCGCCTAACATTAATGACTATCATATTTTAATATAATGGAGTATATTTCTTAACACATTTTAGTAAAATTTCTAATTGTCAAGCTATATTTGCGCGAAATATAATCGAATTTGGTACTTCAAAATAATTTTACTTGTTGTCTTCCAGAAAAGCGCACAATGCTTTTCAACGTTAAAAGCCTGTGCCAAAGATCTTGTATCATTATTTCGCATTGAAAGAAATAAAGTCATTGCCTCATGTAAGGAAAGTCATGTGCTACCCTCATGAGATTTTTTATGCTTATGGATAACTTTTATTATGCATAAAAGAATTACGGGCAAACGTGAACCTGCTTAAGTTATGTTTTTAATACTTTCCAACATAGTTGAAAAGTGTTTATGACTTTTTTCATTCTGTCTATCTGTCCGTTCGCATGATAACTGCCGTAAAAATGACTTTATCAAAATGAAATTTTAGTATGTCGCTGAGACGATTCGTGGGACATATGGGAATGTAAATGAATAATATCACCCAGTTAGCTTTGCATTGAACCAGGGTTGAAAAAATGAAATACATTGAACCGTATGGGACATAATTCTTCAAACATTTTTTAAGCGAATTTAAAATTCACAAATTGCTTCGAAAGTTTTAGGAAATATTCAAATTATTCCATAAAAAATATAAAAGAAATTTCACCAAAATATGTTCGGTAGTTTTTTTAAATAAAAGTTAAAATAATAATTACACCCGTATTATATTAAGCGATCAAGCGACCCATTTCAAAATAAAATATGGCATTTAAAGTTATATTTAGTGTTGCATTCGTCCTAAAAGCGTTTTATTTTTGCGTATTTTCTATGCATCTATGTTCTGTGCCAACGCAATTACAATATCTTTGAGTTTAAATAAATGATCATCAAACTTTGATTATTTCTGCAACGAAGCCTAATTTTAATAGATGCAGAATATAAACAAGTGATTGTAAGATGAGTTGTATAAGAATTGCTGAATTTTTTTCAAGCAAAGTTATTTAACTCTGGAGTCTGGAATAAAAGTGTATGAATGAAATATTCACTGCTTTTACACAGAGAACCAGTCAGACGATTTATATTTCGATGCCTTTATTTGAATAAAGTTCATCTTTTTCGATGAAGTTTTAAGTTTTCAAATGTAATAAATTATTGTAGTACTGTGATAATTTAAAATATATCAGAGCTGAATGTATCGCATTTCAGAGATGTCTGAATAAAGTTGCATTTCAGTTGTAAAGTGTTTCGTAATCAATGTTTTATGCATGATTGATCTTTCTTATTAGATTGTAAATTGAAGTTTGCGGTATATGTATTGCGGATGACAAAAAATTTGCCATAGTATTATTTTCACGGAAAGTTTATCTTTGAAACATCTATTTCTCAGGATCCGCTATATAGACAGAGTTTAGATTATGATTCATTTGGATTCAGCATTATATTCCGGAGGAGAATTGGGGATTCATTAATAATTCCTATTTCAGACTTTTTTCTGTTCCCGGTCTAAAAAATTTCATTTTACTTGAAATATCTATTTCTCAAGATTACTAGAGCTTAAGTGATAACTGGTAATGTTTCAACACCAAATAAGGTGGTTCACTAATAATTTCCACTTCCGGTTCAAAAACTTTCCTTGAAACATCTATTTCTCAGGACTGGATATGGATAAAGAATAGATAATGACTGATATGAATTCAGCATCAAATTTTATAGGGGGGGGGGGACTAAACTCCCTAGTGATTTCCACTTCCGGTTCTGGAGATGTTACTTCGTACTCAAAATTTTTTATTTTCCTTGAAACATATATTTTTTAGGATTAACTGTAAATAGAGTTTAGATGATGATTGATATTTGTTTAGATTCAAATTCCGGAAGGGTTGGTGGGTTCACTAAGGATTTCCATTTGTGTTATTTTTCCTACTTCTGGATTTCAACTTCGGTCCTAGAGATGTCATTTCCTATTAAAACATTTACATTTTCTTTGCAAAATCTGTTTATCAGGATTGGCTATAGATAGATATAAGATAATGACTGATATGGATTCAACATCGAATTTAAGAGGTGGGGGGGGGGGGGAGTGATCGCTGAAGATTTCAACGTTCTAGAGGTCTAGAGATGTCACCTTCATTCTTTTTTTAACCGAAGGTACGAAATAAGTGTACGAAAGAGTATATAAATGTCTAACAGTTCCGCTGAAAATAATGTGTAAACACTACTTGGAACCATGAAGGCTCCTTCTCAAATATCTTGTTTATGTTATGTGTTCTGTCATATAAAAAATATAAAATGCATTAATGGGAGATAAATAATATTTTTTTACGAGTAAAGAGTAAATTCATCGTTTTGAAATCTCAGCAATTACAAATCTATGATTCTGAAATACTTTAACCCCAGTTCTTAAAACTCGTCCGATCGATCGAAGTCTTTAGATCTCAAAGGTAACATCTGAGAACAGTATAAAGTTGAAAAAAACTTAAGATAACAGTCACCAATAGCTGCGGAAACGAGTTCGCAAGATATAAAAATTATTGTTTATAGAAATTGAATACAAGTATTTTCACCACAAGCAAAGTATTGCAGCTGTCAGAGTATAGAACAGCAGTAAAAATTCATGTAGGCGGTGGGATTGGGTATGTGAAGCGGCAGAAGTGTATGCAATAACACAAAATGTAATGTGAGCAGCATATGAGTGTTCCTACAGACTCACATTTATTTCTCATTCTTTCTTTCGTAATCCACTAAAATGAGTCATTTTTGTGGACAAACTGACGCGGATTATTTAAAATAATATCCATTCTGCAGTGTAAATACATCTTCTTTTTCATTTAGATACTTTACGCTTTGTAAAATATCGTCAGCGCCATAGAATTAAAATAAACTGCAATATCTGAAGAACGGTTTATCTAAAAGTAGCAAGGTTAGTCTTTTTCGTTTTGTCGTCAAAAGTATCGAATGAAATTAGCCTTTAATTTTTATATTTCCGTACATATAGTCATTCTTTTAGATTTTGATGATTTTTGCGGGCCATTTCGCAAAAAATTTTACGGCCGGCTCTATTTTTCCGAATTGCGCCGAAATCTAATTTAGCACCAGAGTAACTGAAAAGTAATTTACCAACTAGATATTGCAAAATTTCGTCGAACAGTTTTTGAGCTAGAGTTGTTACATAAATTGCACACACACACACATACTCTCTCTCTCTCTCACACACACACAGGCGTCACATTAAAAATAGCGGATTTGTATTTTAGAGGGCCCGAAACGTATAAATAAGTCGAAAACGTGAGTTCCGATTTTGACCCTATTCCAAAACGTTCCTTTACATTTCCATGTATTGTAGGGAAAGTTGAAATCTGATGTGGACAGCGCATGACTTTCCCTGCAGATATTTAAATTCATTATCCATTAAATCGAGTTTATTTGCTCAAAATAAAACGGATATTTACTTGATATTATATCCAGTTTGCAGCTTTAATACGTCTTCCTTTCATTAGGCAATCTTATGCATTTCAAAACGTCGCCATCTCACTAAGATTCCAAAAACTTAAATGTCTCGAAAGCAGTTCGTACTAGAGTAATGAATTTTTTGCGGGCCATTTGCCAAATAAAAGCTAGTACAATTTTTGTCTTATCAACATTTAGTCAGCACCAGGGTAATCCCCAAGTGACTTACTTATCAAATTTTATGAAATTTCATGAACATGTTTTAGCTAGAGTGAGAAACACAGTCAGCTGCCAAAAATTCCACAAACTTTAATTAATTAATACATTTCAGCATATTTAGTTTTATATTTTGATAATTTTTTTAGGGCCATTTTGCAAAAGAAAGACAGGTTCTATTTTTCCAAATCGTACCAAGATAACTCGCATGTGATTTCTCTACCAAATTTTGTGAAACGTAATCGACTAATTTGTGAGCTAGAGTGGATACATACATCGCCCAGACACACAGACGGACAAATATACTCATAGACGTCGAGGTGAAAATAGGTTTTTCGTGTTCTATTCGTTTTCGTCCGTCGAAAACAAGAGTTTCAATTTTCGACACGATTCCAATACTTTCCCTATACATTACCATGTACTGCAGAAAAAATTAAAAATCGGATGTGAGCAGCACATGACTTTCCCTGCAGACTCAAATTAATATTTTATTTATTTCTTTAATAATTCATTAGATTGAGTGCAATTGAACCAAATAACACCAAATTTGCATTTTTAATTCAATTTTTGTTTTTATTTGGTAATTGGATATTTTTCCGAAATCGGCGTAACAAAAATACAAGAAATCTCAAATATCTTGAGAACGGTTAGTCCTAAAGTATAATGGAGTGTGTTATATTATTTTCCTCTTCTAAAAATTGCGTATAAAACAAGAATTTAATTGATGCATTTGAGCATACACTACTTAGTCTTTTTTTTAGATTTTGGCTGGCCATTTCGTAAAAAAGGTAGGTTGTTCTTTTCCGAATCGTACCAAAATCTAATCAGCACCAGAGTGTCCCCCAAGTAACTTATCTGCCAAATTTTGTGAAATTTGGTTAATTAGAATTTTAGCTAGGGAGGATACATGAAATTTTTGCGGACCATTTCGTAAAAAAACGCGGGTTCTTCTTTTCCGAATCATACCAAATTCTAATCAGCACCAGAGTATCCAACAAGTAACCTATCTACCAAATGTTGTAAAATTTGGTCGATTAGTATTTTAGCTAGAGCGGATAAATGAAATTTTTAAGGGTCATTTCGCAAAAAAATGCGGGTTTGGTTTTTACGAATCGTACCAAAAATTAATCAGTACCAGAGTCACATCCAAGTGACTTACCTACAAAATTTTATGAAATTCGGTCTATTAGCTTATGAGTTAGAGTGGATACATACATTGCACAGACACACAGACAGACAGACAGACACACAAACAGACAAACACTGACACACGGACGTCACGCTAAAAATAGTTTTTTCATATTCTAGAGGTCTCGAAACGTGTAGATCCGTCGAAAACTCGAGTTGCGATTTTTGACATGATTCCAATACTTTCCCTATACATCACCATGTATTGCAGGGAAAGTAAAAATCTGATGTGGGCAGTACATGACTTTCCCTGCAGACTTATATTAACGTTCTCTTTATTTTAACTAAATTTTTTTCACTTTTAATTCAATTTTCGTTCTCATTCGGTAACCGGGCTTATTTTCAAAGGTGGCGTAGGGAAAGTACGAAAAACTAAAATATCTCGAGAATGGCTAGTCCTAGTGTAATGGGGTTGGTCTTATTCTTTTCGTCGTTAAAAATTACGTCTTAAATCAGCATTTAATGGATATATTTGAGTATACACAGTTCTTTAGTTTAGATTTGGACGATTTTTGCGGGCCATTTTGCAAAAAAAGGCAGGTCATTTTTTTCCGAATCGTACCAAAATCTAATCAGCACCAAGGTAACCCACAAGTGACTCATCTACCGAATTTTGTGAAATTCGGTCCATCAGTTTTTCAGTTAGAGTGGATACAAGCTTTTGCGGGCCATTTCGCAAAAAAAGGCGGGTTCTTTTATTCCGAATCGTACCCAAAACTAATCAGCACCAGCCCCGCCCACAAGTGACTTACCTACAAAATTTTGTGAAATTCGGTCCATTAGTTTTTCAGTTAGAGTGGATACAAAATCTGCACAGACAGACACACAGACGTCACGCTAAAAATGGTTTTTTCGTATTCTAGATGTCTTGAAACGTGTAGATCCGTCGAAAACTCGAGTTGTGATTTTCGGCATGATTCCAATACTTTCCCTATACATTACCATGTATTGCAGGGAAAGTAAAAATGTAGTGATAGAAAAAAAAATGCAAGCGTATTCAGTACAGGAAGTGTATTACGGAAGTGAGTCCGGTTTAAGCGGTGTGATTGCATATAATGCGCATGCAGTAGCAAACAAAGCAGCACATTTTTGACGGCGAACTTCACAGGCACCCAAAAATGTTCTTTGAAGTTTTCCGTTACTCTTGAAAAAGTGAATACTTATTAAAAAACTCAAATAGTCACGAGTTTTAATCATATATTTGATATCTGAGATCAATGTCCTTGTTTGTTTCCAAGATATAGTCGACGAAATCGTATACAAGTGTCCAAAGCGTGACCCCTCGACATTATGGACGTTTGCAATTTAATGACTAGACGTTTGCAATTTAATGACTAGACGTTTGCAATTTAGTGAATGGATGTTTACAGTTTAAATGTATTTTAAATAATGTAATGATAATGTAATGTGCATCGTAACGGAGTCCCCAGTCGAATGACTTCTACCTCCAATCTGTAAACAATATGTGCATTCTTGACATCATTTGAGCAGAATAGAGTTGACTACAAAAAGAAAAAGAAAAATACTGCAGAATGCAGTAGCACCTTCCAGAGGGAAGGAGAGAAAAGAGCTGTGGTAGCAGAAGTGCAGCCCTCTGTTATTAATCAGAGGCAAAAAAGTATGTGTATCAATTTAAAATATAAGATTTAAGATTTGACAAGTAAAAAGGGATCAGAAAACAATATTTTAAATAAGAATGCGCATTTATTTCTTTGAAGTAACTTTCATTTTGTTCATAGTGGTAGATATTAGTTTATGTATTTAAAATAATTTTCTTTTTTAAACAGTTGCAAGAATATTAAAACTGAATTTTCATGTTTCTCTTGTGTGAAGACTTATAAATGCCGCAGTAAATCAACATAACTTCGGTTAAGTCGTAAAGAGAATTTTGCATAAATTTCCTGTATGAAGAAAGTTCTGTAATTTTTTTTGCTTTTAGATATCTCTTATATGGGAATATGAATAATTTTAGGCATAGTCATCCAAAATTCGGGTACCCGAAATATCTTTTGCGGGTACCTATATGTTAAAGAGCATAATCTTTGCGACCACTGATGAAAGAAATAGAATATTCTTTTGCTTTCAGACATGTCTTATATGGGAATATAAATATTTTTACGCATAGGCATATAAAATTCTGGTTCCCTAAATAGCTTTTTCGGGTACCAAAATGTTAAAGAGCATACGCTTTGCGACCACTGATGAAAGAAATAGGATATTCTTAAAATTTATATTCGTAGGGTTTTCGATGCGTGGAATTAATTAGTTTTTCTACTTTAATTAATTTATTTTATACATAACTAGGATGAAATTGAAAGAAAGGTCTCCGTCCTGCAAAAATTCACCTATGCAGATTCACGCATGAAAAAAATCGTAGTCTTGCTATTGCTAGTGTGTCCAGGAGACGAACTCGCAGGTAAAATATTTTAACTTTGCCATTAAATATTTCTTAAACTATAGTGGTTGTGTTTCTATATGTGTACCAAATTTTATATTTTTGTGTACTATAGTTTTTACGGTACGAGACTGAGAAACGCAAGGAATGCGAAATTTGTCAAACAACGGCTGTGGCGGTGGCAATGCGTGTAAAAACGATGTTTCGTTTGTTTGTCTGTGCAGTCGGTAGCGGAAAATCTAAGCGTCGTACGGCCATGGAATTTGGTACACGGGTTCTCCTTGGTGTACACAGGTGCATATCGGCGTTATTTTCAAATTCGAATTAGCTTTGTAGTTATTTTATGTTCATCCCGATTTAGTACGATTTTGAGTAATTTTTGCACAAATTAGTTCCTTAACAACCGAAAATGTTATATAGTTTCTTTCCATTTTGACATCATCGTAAAAATCGAAAAGTGCACTTTCAACGAAATTTTGAACTTAATCTGTGCGATTAATAGACGGATTTTCGTGAATTTTTAGAAAAATAGACTTTTGTGTGTTGAAACATCCCCGATTTTTAAATTGCGACATAAAAAATTGACTGGCAATCCGATTTTTATAATTTAAGACCAGCTTTTTTAACTATTACGCACTGCTCCAAAACAAAACAAAAAGCTGAAGCCATTTGTTTATTAATTATAATTTTTATAACAGTGAGCAAACCCTGTAAGATTTTCAATGTCGCCTGTTTGCACTCACACAATAATTTCTCCTTTCGTTTGGGCATGCCGAAAGTCACAGAAGTCTTTCTGTCCTAGAGGAAGGACTTCCTTTTTGAATCTTTTATTTTCCTTTTGCTTCGTCTCACGGTATATTTTAAAGTTAAAGGGAAGGGGATAAATTAGAAATGGTGTCTTTGCACCGATTATACACGGATTGTATGCAATTTTCCCTTTTATCTATATGAATAAAACTTATTTACCTTTTATTATTTTAGAATAATAAATTATATTTTCCCCTGCTTTAATTATTTTCAGACAACGCCAGGTACAATTTCTAGTTTACAATTAATTAAAATATTGTTATATCATTTTAATTATACAAATATTATTTATCAACAATTGTAAACAACTTTTATGGGTATTCGAATATTTAAGATCTGATTAATATTCGAATTCGAGAAAAGTATAATTCGTCAATCTCTACTAAAAAGACATCGTTGCCTAATTAAAAGTTGGAACGCTGTCTTAAACCACAAATTCCATAACAACAGAATTGACATCCTCGTCCCTCGCCATCTCTGCCATTCCCGGTACATACATTTGTGCCATTGTTGAACCTTTTCAATGTCAGGAAGTATTTTATGTTTCAAAAAGCACTGAAAAGTAAACATCTTATTGGAAAGAAACGTCGAGTATTGAAGTTCCCATCCCAGGTGATCTTGAGCACCCCTTTTTTCTGTTTTCTTTGCTCTTAAAGCAGTAAGGAATGCTCGATAAGGAACCAGGAACTATCAGGAAGTCATTGATTTCGGCGAGTGAGAAGTCACACATAATGTCTTCAAAGGGATACAGCTTAAGAAAATAACAAAAATGCGCGTTTTGTCTTTAGAATTAGATTTTTATTTTCAAAATTCTTTGCCTTTTTTCTGAATTCTTTAAATACCACAATGTCTCGACGTCTGGGATATGAATTTGGCATGAAGTGATTTCGACTTAAATAGAAAAAAAGGTGCAAGGACTGGGGTATTGTACTTTAAAATTAAGGTTTTTATTCTGTTCAAGTTTTATTTTATTCTTATTAATTTTACGTTAACTTTCTTTGTCCTTTCATTCAACATCTTTGGTGGGTTCGTTCTCTGCCTCTTAAAGTACGCAGAGAGCTGAAACTTTTTTTCACTTTTCATATACAATATTATGCGATAAATGTGTTAACATCATTCTCTTTCTTTCACGAGAGCAGATAGTTTTGTATTTCGACGTCTAACAGTTCGCTAATAATCATTTATAAGAAAAGCTCTTCTTGCTGTTCGTTTCGTCTGTAACGCTTAACGATAAGTTTGGTGAAATTGGCGACAAATTTAGCAAAATATCGCCAACTTGGCGTTAGTTCAACAAAAATATACAAAAATATCGTTAAAGTAGCAAAAATGAATAAAAATAGAGCCAAATTAATAAATTAATTACTAAAATATTTTAATAATTAATTCATCAATAAAAATATTAATTAATTAATAAATAAAGTCCATAATATATAGACTCTATTGCTTCTAACTGATGCTATCAATACTGAGAATTGTCACTTTAGAATTACTCGAAATATAAGTTAATTAGGTACTTCTAAATAGTTTACCGTATTGTCATCCGGAAAAACGACAAATGTAGAAATCAACGTTAGAAACATTGTACTATGAATATCATGCATTCTTTTTTTTAGCGTGAAAGAAGTAAATTCACTGTATTATATAAGAAAAGTCATGTTCTGCCAACATCAATTTTTTTATAGTTAATCTGCGTTTCTCATGTCATGGATATGATTGTAAGAAAATTTTTTGGTTTAACAACTAGTTTTTTCTACAGATAACACTTGACGTATCAAATTATGAGAAAGCAAAAGAGAGCTCTATTTGTCGACATAACTTTTGTAATCAATCCCAAAAAATAAAAAAATAAAAATAAATAAACTACATATGGGAAACAATCATTCCTATTTTATTTTATAAAGTTTTTTTTTAAATATAGGGAACAACTAAGAAAATCCTTTATGGACTGTAGTAGAGCATTCAACAGCTGAAATACTGAAGGAAATAACTGGATTCTTAAGACACTGACTGATCATCGTCTTATCAGATTTTAAGAAACAATCATCTATAAGTGAGAATAATTCGGATTTCATGCAGGTTTCTAGCCCCTGCTTCATTAAAAGTGATCGAAATCCCATTGAACTTAGCGTTCTGATAAAGAATTGTTAGTTCAAAAGAAAGCTTAATTGGAATATTTACATTTGTTTTTCTAACAAAAAAAAAGTTAAGATCACAGTCGTCTATATTGCAAGTGGGGTCTTTGTACCGATTGCTCTGTATACGAAAAGTTCTCAGTAGAAAAGTAAAAATTCTAATGATACCTAGGAAACTAATTAAGTATTTAAATGTTACTTTTCCTAAAATGTAAGATAATGTGTAAGAAACTATTGGATTTGTAAAAGTAAAAATTGTAAAAAGTATTGTACATTGTAGAAAGTACTGTAAATTGTAAAAAGTAAATATTGTAAAAGGAAATCAATTGTAGAAAAAAGTAATCAATTATAAATAGTAAATATTGTAAAAGAAAAAGTATAAATTCTAACAATACCTCGAAAAATGAGTAAATACTTACAAATTGAATAAGCACTTCTCAATTTTTGTGAGATCACGACCCGGTAAATTATTTTTTTTATAAGATGATGGCCCGGTCCCAACAAATTTCCTCGTAAATACTTATCTAAATTTTAAGTTAATAAATTAAATTAACAATTAGTATTGATAATTAATCAAGACATAATTATTACGCGCATTAGTACATTTATGTATACGGTGTGGCATGTAGACAAATATAAAAGAACATTTAAATAAGTTTGCAATCACTGGACTAAGGACATCGTGTAGCATATTGTAATTTCCTCAGAACAGCATTAAATTAATAATGTGTGTTGATTTTCATTGGCATTTCCAATTTTTATCACCAGAAAATTTATACTATTATTCAGTATAAATGAATTATTGTATTATTAAATTGATTTTACTGAAGTTGGTTTGAAACAAAAAACGGTATTGAGAAGGAAAAATATTTATCCATTATAATTCACTATAGACGTTAGCTGAGTAGTTTCTTATTTATATTAAAATTGAAATGCGGCTTGGTCACTGACATTTGCTATACATATGTTATTTAGGTGTTCTGGTTTTGTGCTTTTCGACAATTCAAGAATATTATTCTCCTTAGATTATTTCCAGTATAAAATATTTATTAAAAAAAATGAAAAGTGCTTAGAAAACTAAAATGAAAATTTCCAAGAGAATTTTTCACTACCCGGTATGATTGATGCCGAGGCCCGGTATAATTGATGCCAGGGCCCGGTATTATTGATGTCAGGGCCCGGTATAATTGATGCCAGAGCCCGGTATAATTGATGCCAGAGCCCGGTATAATTGATGCCAGGGTCCGGTATAATTGATGCCAGGATCCGGTATAATTGATGCCAGGATCCGGTATAATTGATGCCAGGACCCGGTATAATTGATACCAGGGTCCGGTGTAATTGATGTCAGGACCTGGTACCGGGCCGCGGACCTACGGTTGAGAAACACTGCTATAGAACACGAAAAATCTATTTTTAATGTGACAACCTGTGTCTGCCTGTGTGAGCGCGTCTCTCTCTCTCTTTCTCTCTCTGTGTGTGAGTGTGTCTGTCTGTACAATGCATGTGTCCATTCCAGCTCAATAACAATTCAACGAAATGTCATAATATTTAGTAGGAATGTCTCTTGTAGGTTACCCTAGTGCTTATTAGATTTTGGCAAAGTTCGGAAAAATAAAACATGCTTTCTTGCCTTATTTTTCAAACGTCGCTAAAATCTCAATTAAAAACTATATATGTTTAAATGCATTGATTAAATGCTTATTTTATATGCAATTTTTGATGACTAACAGAGTAAGACTATCCCACTACCCTATAGGATGAACCGTTCCCGAGATGTTACAGTTTTTTGGCATTTTTTGAAATGTCGTGATTTTAAAACCTAGACAGTCGCAAATGGAAGCGAAAATTGAATTAAAGCTGTGAATTTGATGTAATTTTAAATAAGTATCTATATAATTTTGTGAAAATAAACACATTGATTTATAAAATAAAAATGAATTTCATTCTATATGAAAAGTGGGAAAGTTGTCTGCTGCTCACATCAGATTTTTACATCCATACATACATAATATAATGAATAGGAAAAGTATTCTGAGCGAGTCGAACATTCGAATTTGAGTTTTCGACGGAAGAGCACGCTTTAAGCAACCATGAACTCTAATCGAACGTTTTTGAGGTAATGTCTGTGTGTATGTGTGTGTGTATGTATGTCTGTGTGTGTATGTATGTATGTATGTGTGTGAGCATGTATGTGTGTATACACACATGCACGCACAAATGATGAAAAACAATAGATATAATAATTCGAATCCCCATTTTTACGAACTCGTTCTATATCTAAAGTAATATGAACCATTTAATCTAATCTTACAACCGATGTCTGAAAATTCAGATTATTAATACTTAGAATAATGGCAGATTTCTTCTACCACAATCGTATATTTTATAAATTTTATATATTTTTGGATATTTGTGAATTTTTATAATATCCTTAAAAATAACTGGAATGCTACTTCTTTTATAGCAGCGACGCGGCTCAATGGCCAAATCCCCGACCTTTGGTTTTAATGGGGTGGAGGGGGGTTAGCAACATATTCGACGTAGGTTTCGAAAGTTCCACGGGAGCTGTTTAATGCTAATTCTAAAACCACTTATATTGCTTTTCAAATAAATTCCAATAAAAGATTCACTTTAATTACCCTATAAAAATAGAATTATACGAATCTCTATTCTGTCTATACAAAGTTATGTGAGCAAGCATATCTAAAGAATAAAATAACATTCTGTCCCATATTTGTGAACCCACTTACTGAAATATTAAGCTTTGACAACATACTTCAAACTGAAGACGCTAAAATGGTAGCAATTTATGGTGGAATTTTTTTATATCAATTTCTTTATTATTTTAAACTTATAAATTGAATAAAAATATGTGTCGAAACTGTGGATTTGTTAACGGAACAGTCGAATAAACAGTATGTAAATATTATATATATATATTGTTTATCTCTAATACCAGAAACACATATTTTGTGTTCATTTTGATTTAATACTTGGACTTAAAGAAGAGTTTTTCAAAATGAACAATTCATTTTTTAAAGCCTATTGCTTATCCACGTGTATAGCTTTAATGCTTGGATTTTATTTGATTTTCAATTATCGATTCCATTCCATTGATATTTGTTGATTATCTACAGCTTGATGACTAGAAATTCGCATTTTATTTTCTATTTGACTGATGATTCTCTATTTAATACTTCTTTTTTATTATGTAGGCATATTTTAAAGTTAGGACTTTTTGAGTATATATATATATATATACAGTCAAACCTCCCTATAGCGGGCCCCATCAGGACCGAAGTTTTTGTCCGCTATTAGGGAGGTGTCCGTAAACTAATTTTTCAATCTTACTTATTCAAATATTCTTATACAAATTTAACTTTGTGGAAGTAATATATTTAAATGAGATAATACAAAGGGCATTATAATAGCACGAAAGTTACCCTTTATATTCACTTTAAATTAAATCATTTCTTTATACGTAATATAGTACATTTACACTGAAATATTTAAATTAATTACATTTAAAAACTTATCAGTTGCATTAAATATTGAACAGAACAGAAATGAGTTTTAATGCTGTTTATTGAATTGATAAAAAACTGTGAAAATCGTTTGCTTCACGTGATTTCCAACAATAACATTTTTTTTTTCTCGAGATGAATTTTCAATTTACTGGCAATGCTAAAACCTTCGTGGTCTCCAATGCCCAGAAAGTGCTGTTGTAGTGTCTCTGTACTCTTCAGCGCCCCATTACTTATCCGCTCAATGTCTTCCTAATCAGTTTCTATTTCATTTTCACCATCACATGCTTTTTCATTATGAGTTTTATCTTCTTGGTTTTGTTTTATGAAACTGTCAATGGCCGTTTTGTATCTTCGGTGATCTATACTGACAGAATAGTTGACACTTTTGACTAAAGTGATATACTGTTTTCTTCATTTTCTTCGCTCCAAATTTCTGTACGGTCATGCCTTCGAATTAGGCCTTTTTGAAACACTTCTGCAAATAGCTGAAACTAACACTTTTGATTGCTTCAGATATCTAAATGGCTGCATTCAGAACTGTGGCAGGTTTTTGCTAAGTCCTCGCTTTTAGAGCATGTCGACATTTTGAACAAAATAATGAATGAGAAAACACCATTAGGAGAACACCATTGAGAATTGGATGAGAAAAACCCGTTGGGAGAACACCATTGACAAATGGATGAGAAAACACCATAGGGAATACATAATATGGACTCGTTTTTAAACTCTATGAATAAATGGCATGCCCTCACTTGGTATTTTGTAGTTTAATTGCTACGAATTCATAATTGTATTTCCTGAAATTTAAGAAATAAAGATCCACAACTCATGACAGTTTGTTTTAATGACTAAAATTTGGACTTGTAATATGAAATAAGTACATTTCTTAAAGACATACAAGTTTATGTAAATCTACAAGGCCTATTCTAAACAATGTTAAATTTCAGAACATACCAAAATCCTGACAAATCTGCGTTAGTCACCCCGAACTTCCTCCTCTATCGGAAGTGTTCGCTAATGAGGAGTTGTTGTTGTTGAGACCCAGACCTCGACCTACCTGAAAGGTGTAAGGTAACTATTTGGACGGCCGGGAAGAGCCACCCAATTTTGACCGGAAACCAGTGTGTGTGTGGGGGGAGAGGCATCCACAGGGACCGTACCCTCCTTCCCCTACCACCAACCTCTCGGAAGGACTTACGAACCCACATGTTTAACGTGATCGTACGCCGCGTGAATACGGCGGCAGTTTTGGCAGCGGAGGGACTCGAACCTGGGGCTACCGAGTGCAAATCCCACGCGCTAAACACTGGGCTACCGCGCCCTCGCTAAAGAGGAGTGAAATACCTTAACATCCTATTTCAAGGGACTGGGGATTCAGAAATCCTTTGTAAACGGGGAGTGTCCGCTAAAGGGGAGTATCCGTTAGTGGAGGTTCGATATATATATATATATATATATATATATAAATGAAAAATGAAAGATTTTAATCGTAAATTATGCATGAACTACTGTATGTACAAAAAAAACTCATCTCTAGCATATCTGTTACAAATGAGTAACTATAGACCTAGACTAAGGATAAAGATAGAAAGTAACATATCACTATAAAGGAAATGGGGATGAGAAGAAGATAAAGATACAAAATTCACAACTAAAAGTATATAAATATAAATAAAAATAAAAAAGCAAACACGGCAAAATAGAGAAAAGGCAATAATAATTAGCTCAAGATAAAATATGATGGCATAGAGAACAATCAATTGAAACTACACAAAAAATGGCGGTTAGTTCGAAATTGCATTCTCATCAGGACAGCCATACAATTCGAATTAAAACCGATAGAATAGCCAGTTTCTGACAATGGCGATAGTATTTAACTATAGACACCATTGGAACTGTCTACTGGCTAGTGGAAGGAGAAAAATAAATCAATTGAATTGCAAATCAGAAAATTAATACCTCCTCGAACAGAAATATGAACTCACAAGCATTGTTACCACGTGTAAGTGGAAGAAGCGACTGAGCATTTCACCTCACTTCGTCAATGCGCGTGGGCACCGGAATGAATACATTTGAACGATACATAATATGTATGGAGACTTTCAAAAATATTAATCAGTATAGGACTCAGGACATGTGGAAAATAATCATTCGAAAATAGTAAACAGTAATAGACTCAGGCCAAGTGGTAAGTTAGGTGAAAAGAATGGGTGAATTCTCAAAATTGAGTTATCCAATCAAAGATAAATAATGCATGTGTAAAATTATTACGTGATATATTTGAAATTATTAATAATATTATTTGCAAATACTTCCGGATATTGGTAATTTTGACAAATGCGTTTAAGATTATTGATGTGGAGAAAGTGAAACCGAGGATCAGAAAGTCGATGTATTCGAAATAACTGGTTTAAAATGATGTTTCTAAACAATTGAATAGAATTATAAGATTGGTATGATAGCAGCTTTATGATAGTGAAGTTGTAAGAATCTTTTTTATCATATAGATTGGTGATTACATGATTATGGAGGGTATCTATATTTAGGTCTAAAAAGTTTACAGTTTGACTAACGCTAGGCTCATTAGGTATTAATTCTAGGTTAGATGGGTAAAAGTCAATATTAATTGGTTCGGAATGATCAATGATAATACAAATTAAGTCGTCAACATATCTATATATAATATATGAATTAGAGTTAAAATGCGATTAATAATAATAAAGATATAAGTTAGCGAGTATACTACTACTACAGCCACTTTGTGGTACACCAGAAGTTTGTAAATAAATGTTATCACCTTGGATAATATAATTGTTGTATAACACAAAGTGCAAGAGCATAGGAAAGTTTTTGACAATACATGCAACATTATTGGAAGATATATAGTCATGATAAAGAGAGATAATAACTTTATATAAATCTTTAATGACAATATTATTAAATAGGTCTTTAAAATCAAAGGTATGGAAACCAAGAATGTGTGGAAGCTTGCTAAGGTGATTTACTAAATCAAAACTATTGTTTAAAATGAAATATCCTGAATTCCTAAATTTAAGAGATTCATTAATTCTATTTAAACAGTTAAGCAAATATTTACTAGCTGTAGTGGTAAAGGTATTATGTCCACAAGTGACTGTTCTAAAACTGAGAAGTGATTTATGGAATTTAGGAACCAAAGTAACATAAGGAAATTTAAAAAACTTACAATTAATATTTAATTGTGTCTATAATTTTAGCATTTTAGTTTTGATTTTGATAGACTGATTATTAATGGGTTTAAAAATGTGATTACTTTTTAAGTAATTCTGTAACAGAGAAACATAATATTTTTTACAAATGATGGGATAATTATTAGAAGCTTTATCTACATAAGTTATGACAAAATGTTGTTGTAGTTCTTTAATAGCAGATAGGAGTTGTATATAAGGATACCTAGGTTTCGTTAATTTAATGTTTTTATAATATAACATTTTTAAGTAGATGTAAGGTAGTATACTTCCATAGATGGAATGCTTCAATAGGAATGGAATGTGAACAAGCAAGTTGATATATGAATTTATCAAAATCAAAAGATATAGACTGAAGAAGTTGTTTAGGGTGATGGCAGAATGGAATGCGAAATTTAGACCCTTTATTCATAATATCCCTAAGTATATCATCCTGAACTATACTGAGATCCCCAGTAATAATGTGTCCATGAGAGGAGTTGACATAAGGGGCAAGATTTTTATTGCTGCATACACATGATGTAAGGTCATCGGAGTTTAATGTCTTGGAAACTTCATTGTAATTGTAAATAGTTCTACCAATTGGTAAATTATATTTGAATGATTTTTGTATTTTGATTTCTTTTACTGGTAACAAGTGCTGATGTTTGGCAAATAAATTATTGAAGTTAAGAGAATTAAGAATAGGGTGTTTAAAAGAAATTACACAGTAAGCTATTTTAGTGTGTGGATTTGGTGAATGGAGAAGGTGGTAATTTAAGAAATTTGTACGTGAAATAAGCAAATCATAAAATAAATGTTTAAAATGCTCATGAGTTAATTTTAATTTTAAAAAATTAGTATAAACAATACTTAATTTGCATTTTCTGTCTTTATATAACCAAGTTCTAACAGGTAGAAAATTGAAAGTTTGAGAAAATTATATTGTAATTTCAAAATGTCTGCATTGTAATCAATAGTTTTACTTAAGTTCCTTTGCCACGTTTATATCGCTTTTTACTAGACGTTGATGACTTTGAATATTGAAACAGATGTTTATATACTGAAGATTTATTAGAATTGTATTCAAAACTATTGTTAACTACATTATTATTATTATAAATTTGATTTAAGCCATAGGGGAAGAGAGTTTTATATTTTTTAATGTAATAATTTTCAAATACTAATCTATCAGTGAGTGAAATTTTAATATCTAAAATATGAAGGGATACATTTTTAAATCCGTGTGTAGCAAAGTGCTGATATTCAAATTGATTTTTAGTAGGGAGATCATTAAAGACTTTATGGTCAAATTTTTTTTAATATGATCCCTGTGGACATTCATTCTCAGATGTAAAGGGTTGCTGGTTTGGCCAATATAGGATAAGTTACAAATTGTACAATTAAGTTTGTATATGCAATTAAAAACTTTGCAGAATTTTTGTGAAGTGGAATTATTATTAATTTGTGATGGGTCAGCATAAGGACAAGTTTTGCACCTAAGATTATTGCATCTATTGAAGGAATATGATTTAGATTGAGAAAAGGTATGGTATTCTTCCAAATCGTCTATAACGCTTAATTGGTCAATGTTTGTCGATCTATAATTATCCCAATTCATAATAATAATAGACCGGACACTAGGTAATGAATAAAATTTACATCACGAATTTTAATTGAAATTCCCAATATAAACCCCTTCAAAAACTATTTTGTCAGGTACGAATTTCAAATTATAACTAATACCATAAAGAATTGAAACGAAATTTCGGAGAGTAACAAAGCAAGCGTAGTAGATAAGATCTAACTGAGATTTTCATACGAAACATTCATAAATAGTCAAAATCTTCCGGAAAGGAAGATATACAAAGCCATTAATACGTATGTGTCTGACTGAATCCCTACAACTGCAGGCAAAAGAGGGCCACATATAGTGGAAATGCATGTCTAGATTAAAATGAAAAAATAAGCAATATAAGATATTGACGTCTGGGTTAACTAAAAGATACAGAAATAAATAACACAAAAGAACACAATAAACTCTAATGCCTGCCGAGAGATGTCAGCACTATACACACACATATAAAACGAGTTTGAGAATCGAGTGTCAAATCTACCAAAAAGAGCGATAACCCGCAGAAAAAATCAGAAAAGCGATGAGAGAACTCAAATCAAAATACTCTATAATGCGAAATGTGAAGACATACCAAAATCAATCAATTGAAGGAATGAAAGGATTAGCTAAATAAAAACAATATCCATAGAGGGCCATGTTAAGACATAGATGGGCTAGTAGTTAAAGTATAGAAATGCGTTAGCGATAATAACAATCAAAATAAAATAAAATTAAAATTAAAAAGATAATAAACTCTGTAATAAGCGCAAATGCAACTTTACAACGGGTTTTACCTTTTTTTTAAAAAGTTTTTGCAAATATGAAAATCAAAAGGTAGATGGTAGAATTCAGAAGTAAATAATAAATGTAAATGTACAATTAAAAGATGTAATAGAAGTCAGTATATATATATATATTTATATATATATATATGCATATATATTTATATATATATATATGCATATATATATATATATATATATATATATATATATATATATATTTATATATATATATATATACATTCCGGGTGATTCAAAAGATCGAAGCAAAAATAAAACGCTATATAAAAATATCTATGGGTCGGAGAGACATGCGGTTTGCAGATTAATATTCACCGTGGTGGGGATTTTGTGTGGCATGAAATATTAGTTCAAACTCTCGACACTCGGGGGACAGCGGCAGATAAAGCCATGGAGATGACTTATGCATGGAGGTGATTACACACATGACTGGCTTGCGAGATCCCCAGATCTCACACCCGTGATTTTAGGTATCCCCCACAACGAGACATATATATATATCCCCCCCATATATTTATATATAACGGGTGGTCAGAATTAAAACACCCCTACTCTGAGCTCTCTATACATCCGAACTACTCAGTGTAAAGGCTCCAAAATTGTTGAACCTACTATTCAAGACATGGGGAAAGGGATTACGTGAAAAAAATATTAGTTCCATAAACACCGATAGGTGGCGCTGTACAACAGAAAATATGCTGAAAAGACACAACATAATCACAAAAAACAAACACATGCGATATGGAATATTTCCTTTTCAATTTCTTTTGCTGATATGAAAAGAAGAAGATAAAAAGTGAAGAAACTTAAACTGTCATTGTAACTGCAATTTCGCACTGTAAGCACAAAAATGTGCATAAACCCTTGGTTTGCAGCTACTATGTTCTTGGCATAAAAGGGGATAAATCTGGGAAATTTTTATTCCTATCAGCGATGGCTGTCACACTGCCAGAACGCGCTTTGCTTGTGAAGCTGTTGTACGTAAACAAAGGACATGCTGCAGTTGCACATCGAGAGTTTCGTCGACTTAAGAATTTGCGCAAAATTTTGTTGTACCCCAACTGCAACAGCACCAATGTCTTGATTCAATTACTTTTATGCAAGATGGAGCGCCTCCACACATTGGACTCTGTGTACAGCAGTTTCTTTGGCAGTATTTTACTAATGGTAGAGTAATTAGTCGTGCGTTTCCGACAACCTGGCCATCTCGTTCTTAATCCCTGTGATTTTTGGCTGTGGGGATACTTAAAAAGTCTTGTTTATCGAGGATGTCTGGTAACCTTGTCAGATTTGAAAGACAGTATCACTCTGCATGTGAGAAGCATCTCAATCGACCAATTACGATCCGCAGTTGAACAAACTGTCCACAGACTGCAGATTTTACATCCTGAAGAAGGGAACAATATGGAGCAGCATTCCCTGCATCGATAAGGTCCTTGTGATATGAATGTTTGGTACGTTCGAATAAAATGTGTTACAAATGTGTATTTTGTGTCTTTTCAGCATATTTTCTGTTGTACAGCGCCACCTATCGGTGTTTCTGGAACTAATTTTTTTTTCGCGTAATCCCTATCCCCATGTCTTGAATAGTAGGTTCAACAATTTTGGAGCCTTTACACTGAGTAGTTCGATGTATAGAGAGCTCAGAATAGGGGTGTTTTAATTCTGACCACCCGGTATATAATAGTTTGAAAATCCAATGATAGAGTAGCAACTCACAAAATCCTAACTTTAAAATATGCCTACATAATAAAACGAAGTATTAAATAGGGAATCATCAATCAAATAATGAAATGGAAAAAATGCAAATTTCTAGTCATCAAGCTGAAGATTATCAACAAATATCAATGGAATGGAATCGATAATTGAAAAACAAATAAAATCCAATCATTAAAGCTATACACGTAGATAAGCACTAGGCCTAAATAAATGAATTGTTCATTTTGAAAAAAACTCTTCTTCAAGTCCAAGTATTGAATCAAAATGAACACAAAATGTGTGTTTCTGATATTAGAGATAGATTATATCTATAAACTCTAATGACTTGGACTACACACTTAAAGATGGAGAAATTATAAAGGAAATAAGAATAGCTGGAAAAAAAAATTTGCATATGTCCTAACCATTGGAGCCCAGAATGAAGAGACCAGTGTTGACAATTGTAAAGGATGAAAGTAGAGATCCACTGTTGCCAATATAAAATGAAAAATATATATAATGAAAAATAAATAATAGTAATGCGAAAAGGCAATAAAAGGTGATATTCTAAGAGTTACAAAATAATGGGGCTTATAATATAATCGAAAACAGTGAGGCTAATGTTTAAGGGGATGTAAATACAATGTAATGTTAATTCCAGAGAATGTTGATGTCTGGCTAATATAAGATACTAAGAAGAGAATTAAAGAATATTCAGCTATATATATATATATATATGTGTGTGTGTGTGTGTGTATTGTATTGTATTGTATTATTGTAATATATTTGAATCGCTGATTTTGAAAGGATGTAAGACTGAAAATGAATATTTTGTGTACATAACGTGAAAAAAAATTTTACTCAACTGTTTGATAAATTATTAAAAATTCGAAACATATAAAATGCTAATCATTATCATGTTGATAAGCTGTGTTTTTAAATCTAAAATTAAATTTCTATATTGTTGGGGAGTAATATTTAATGAAATTTTCATGACCAATAGTATGTAGCATACATTAATATTGTTTGTTATACGTATAATACTATTATAAAAACAGTAATGAAAATTAAAAGGCTACTGGATGTTTCAAGTAAATATTAATGTAATGAAAATCGACTATACTTACATTATGCAACCAAATGTATGCTTTTAAAGTATTTATGTGATGCTAATCGTCGTGACCAACGTCAGTGCAAACCGGCAGTCGTGGCAACATGGAAATAGATATGAAAAGAATATTGCCAGTTTATTGGTATTATCTCTTATTTGGCAGTGAACCCCCCCCCCTAACATTTATAATATAAAGGGTAGCAGTCTACGTCTTACATAGTTTTCAAAATCAACGATAAAAAATTTACAGGAGTGGGCTCAACTCAAGTTCCTTATACCAAAAATAATTTTTAGTAGCTTTTTTTTTTCAAATTGTACAAGAAAAAGTTTGAAAAATTGGCATTGTGGGTCCAAACGATTACAATTATGGCGTGTTACCCTTCACTTTAGAGATCTTAAAAATGCCATACTTAACAACGTGTCCTGGAGGAGGTAACTTGCCCCCCCCCCCCCGGAGGGACTAATGACATCACAAGCAAAAAGTTATATCTCGACTATCTTTCACAACAACGATTGAGGGCGCGGTAGCCCAGTGGTTAGCGCACGGGATTTGCGCTCGGTAGGTCCAGGTTCGATTCCCTCCGCTAGCAAAACTGCCGCCGTGTTCACGCGGAGTACGATCACGTTAAACATGTGGGTCCGTAAGTCCTTCCGAGTGGTTGGTGGTAGGGGAAGGAGGGTACGGTCCCTGTGGATGCCTCCCCCACTGGATTCCGGTCTAAATTGGGTGGCTCTTCCCGGCCGTCCAAACAGTTACCTTACACCTTTCTGGTAGGTCAGACGGTCTGGGTCTCAACAACAACAATGATTGAAACTATTAAGTATCGGGATCATTGAGCGACAAATAAACCTTTTTATGCATGATTATGTTAAATTTTGTCTTATGCTGCCATGTTAAAAGAATATAAAAATTTTGCTCGAATTTGAAAAAATTCTATCTAGTTCTAGATTTTTTTGTAACAAAGCCGGATATGAAGTTTCGTGAAATAATATTTGCAGCCACTACTGTTGAAGGCCCAGACCACACGACCAACCCAGGGGGTTTATGGTATCATGTTGCGTGGTCGGAGCAGCCACTACTGTGTACCAACAAATCGACCACAGACAGACAGACGGACATCACTCCAAAAATAGTTAAAATGCACTCAGGAGGTCTTTAACCATATATTGGTATAAAAATTTCGAAATAAATCATTTTCGTGTAAACAATACTTTCTCAATGCTACGCATGAGAAAGTAAAAATCTGATGTGGGCAGCACGACTTTCCCTGCAGACTAATATTCACGTTATTTTTATTTTAATTAAATTTAATTCACTTTTAATTCAATTTTCGTAATCCTTTGGTAACTGGACTTATTTTCAAAGGTGGCGTAGGGAAATTACGAGAAAAACTAAAATATCTAGAAAACGGCTAGTTCTAGTGTAAAGGGGTTGGTCTTATTCTTTTCATCGTTAACAATTACGTATAAAACAAGCATTTAATGGATATATTTGAGTATACGAAGTTTTTTATTTTAGATTTTGACGATTTTTGCAGGCCATTTTGCAAAAAAAAGGCAGGTTATTTTTTTTCGAATCGTACCGAAATCTAATCAACTCCAAGGTCACCCACAAGCGACTTATCTACCTAATTTTGTGAAATTCGGTCCATTAGTTTTTCAGCTAGAGTGGATACAGGTAATTTTTGTGGACCATTTCGCAAAAAAGGCCGGGTTCTTTTATCCCAAATCGTACCCAAAATTAATCAGCACCAGATTCGCACACAAGTGACTTACCTACCAAATTCTATGAAATTCGGTCCATTAGTTTTTGAGTTAGATTGGATACGTACATTGCACAGACAGACAGACAGACACACAGATAGACACACACAGACGTCACGTAAAAAATAGTTTTTTCGTATTCCAGAGGTCACGAAACGTGTTAATCCTTCGAAATCTCGAGTTGCGCTTTACGACAATACTGTCCCTATACATTACCATATATTGTGAGAAAATAAAAATTTGATGTGGGCAGTACATGACTTTCCCTGCAGACTTATATCCACGTTCTCTTTATTTTAATTAAATTTAATTCACTTTTAATTCAATTTTCGTTCTCATTTGGTAACTGGACTCATTTTCAAAGATAGCGTAGAGAAAATACGAAAAAACCAAAATATCTCGAGAACGGCTAGTCCTAGTATAATGGAGTTGATCTTATTCTTTTTTTCGTTAAAAATTACGTATAAAACAAGCATTTAATGGATATATTTGTGCATACGTAGTTTTTTATTTTAGATTTTGACGATTTTTACTGGCCATTTTGCAAAAAAAGGCAGGTTATTTTTTCCAAATCATACCAAAATCTAATCAGCACCAAGGTTGCTCACAAGAAACTTATATACCAAATTTTGTGAAATTCGGTCCATTAGTTTTTTAGCTAAAGTGGATACAGTCTTTTGCGGGCCATTTCGCGAAACAAGGCGGTTTCTTTTATTCCGAATCGTACCCAAAACTAATCACCACCAGATTCGGCCACAAGTGATTTACCTACCAAATTTTATGAAATTCGGTCAATTAGTTTTTAGTTGAGAGTGGATACAAAATTTGCACAGACAGACACACAGACACACAGACAGACAGACACACACACAGACGTCACGCTAAAAATGTTTTTTTCGTATTCTAGGGGTATCGAAACGTGTAGATCCGTTGAAATCTCGAGTTGCGATTTTCTACATGATTCCAATACTTTCCCTATATATTACCATGTATCGCAGGGAAAGTAAAAATCTGATGTGGGCAGCACACGACTTTCCCTGCAGACTTATATACACATTCTCTTTATTTTAATTAAATTTAATTCAGTATTAATTCTATTATCGTTCTCATTTGGTAACTGGACTCATTTTCAAAGGTGGCGTAGAGAAAAAAAGAAAAAACAAAAATATGTCGAGAACGGCTAGTCCTAGTGTAATGGGGTTGGTCTTATTCTTTTCTTCGTTAAAAATTACGTATAAAACAAGTATTTAATGGATGTATTCCAGCATACGTAGTTTTTTATGTTAGGTTTTGTCGATTTTTGTGGGGCCATTTTGCAAAAAAAGGCAGGTTATTTTTTTTCGAATCGTACCAAAATTTAATCAGCACTAGGGTGTCCTATAAGCGACTTATCTACCAAATTTTATGGAATTTAGTCCATTAGATTTTCAGCTAGAGTGGATACAAGATTTTGCGGGCCATTTCGCAAGAAAAGGCGGGTTTTTTTTAATCCCGAATCGTACCCAAAACTAATCAGCACCAGATGCGCTTACAAGTGACTTACCTACCAAATTTTATGAAATTCGGTACATTAGTTTTTTAGTTAGAGTGGATACACAGTCTGCACAGACAGACAGACAGACACACAGACACACACACATACGTCATGCTAAAAATAGTTTTTTCGTATTCTAGAGGTCTCGAAACGTGTAGATCCGTCGAAAACTCGAGTTGCGATTTTCGACATGATTCCAATACTTTCCTTATACATTACCATGTATTGCAGGGAAAGTAAAATATGTGCTAAAAGTTAATGGCACAATCATCCCTTCTTACCACCATTAGAGCTCTTATACAATAAAACTGCTTTGTGGTATATTAAAATCATAAAATTCCGCTATTCATTTCCTTACCAGAAATAAACAATTCGACTCCAAGATTCGCCTTGATCTTACGATATCGAATTCACCCCGAGTCAAGGCGAATTCGCGATAGCTTCCGAATACAAAACGATCAAGACAAATCGGAAGTAATGCAAGAATAATTCGCGTCCTTCCCACACCATCAATCGAAACCTCGCCAATATCGCGGAGAAATTCCTCTATCTGTGGAATGAGCGATACATATTTCATTAGTGGTACAGTGGTGAGCGTCATCATCAGTTGAACTTATCCGAGAGAAGTTAGTCGTGTGAATTCTACATTTTTTTTTCTTTTTCCCTCGCGCGTTTTGCTTCACTTAAGAAACTTTCCATCAGGCGGGTTCATGCTGGTATGTAGAGCGAAACATAGGCGTAAACTACGCAGAAAGAGTTAGCCTTACTATTTAAGAATACAGGGTTCCTGAGAAAGTCCGGTACAATAATAACTTTGTAGGGAAAGGTCCATGAATGCACACGTTTAAATCTGTCTACAGAGTATCTAGAAAATCCGTAAATTTCTTGGAAACGAAGATACTTATCGTTATTTTTTACTTTCCCTGCAATACATGGTAATGTATAGGGAAAATATTGGAATCACGCCGGAAATCGCAACTCGAGTTTTCGACGGATCTACACGTTTCGACACCTCTAGAATACGATAAAACCATTTTTAGCGTGACGTCTGTGTGTGTGCCTGTGTGTGTGTCTGTCTCTCTCTCTCTCTCTCTCTCTCTCTGTGTGTGTGTGTGTGTGTGTGTCTGTGTGTGTGTATCTGCTTGTGTGTGTGTATCTGTCTCTGTGTGTGTCTGTTTGTTTGTGCAGATTTTGTATTCACTCTAACTAAAAAATAATTGACCGAATTTCATAAAATTTGGTAGGTAAGTCACTTGGGTGTGTCCCTGGTACTGATTAGTTTTTGGTACGATTCGGGATAAAAGAACCCCCCCCCCCTTTTTTTTTGCGAAATGGCCCTCAAAAATTGCCTGCATCCACTCTACCTGAAAAACTCTTGGACCAAATCTCACAAAATTCCGTAGATAAGTCGCTTGTGGGTCACCCTGGTGCTGATTAGATTTTGATCTGATTTGGAAAGAAATAACCTGCCTTTTTTTTGCAAAATGGCCCACAAAAATCGTCAAAATCTAAAATAAAAAACTACGCATGCACAAATATATCCATTAAATGCTTGTTTTATACGTAATTTTTAACGAAAAAAAGAATAAGACCAATCCCATTACACTAGGACTAGCCGTTCTTGAGATATTTTAGTTCTTTCGTAATTTCTCTACGCCACCTTTGAAAGTAAGTCCAGTTACCAAATGAGAACGAAACTTGTATTAAAAGTGAATTAAATTTAATTAAAATAAAGAGAACGTGGACCTGCAGGGAAAGTCATGTGCTGCCTACATCCGATTTTTTTAATACAGCTTGCAGAGTTGCAGAGTCCACTTTGATAAGAGTTTGCAATTTTGTCCTAGTAGCTCAACGGTACAGCGTCGGCTGGCCAGTTCGAAGATCCAGGGTTCCATTCCCGGTTGGGACAGCAAGGTTCTTAACAATGGCGCCCGAGCAAATCAACCCTGTAAGTTAGTGCAAAGATATCGGGAGTCTGAAAGTGACCCTTGTATCGCTAGCACGGATTCAGTAGCCTTTGGGATATGGAGCGCCGATTTCAAATCAGGAGGATAACGATCCCGCAGAAAGCTAACCTGGAGGATAAAAATAGCAACAGGAGGCAAACTTGAGGTAAGAATATGATGTGGGCAGCACACGACTTTCCCTGCAGGCTCAAATTCGTATTTTCTTTATTTTTTTAATAATTCATTAGATTGCGCTTAATTGCACAAAATAACACCAAATTTGCATTTTTAATTCAATTTTTGTTTTTACTTGGTAATTGGACATTTTTCAGAAAGCTGCGTAACAAAAATGCAAGAAATCTGATATATATTGAGAACGGTTAGTCCTAAAGTATAATGGAGTGCGTTATATTATTTTCCCCGTCAAAAATTGCGTATAAAACAAGAATTTAATTGATACATTTCAGCATATGTAGTCTTTTTTTTATTAGATTTTGGCGATTTTTGTGGGCCATTTCCTAAAATAAGGCAGGTTGTTCTTTTCTGAATCGTACCAAAATCTAATTGGCACCAGAGTATCCGACAAGTAACTTATCTATCAAATTTTGTGAAATTTGATCAATTAGTATTTAGCTAGAGTGGATACATGAAATTTTTGCGGGCCATTTCGCAAAAAAAGGTGGATTATTTTATCCCGAATCGTACCAAAAACTAATCAGCACCAGGGTCACATACGAGTGACTAACTTACCAAATTTTAGGAAATTCGGTTCATTAGTTTTTGAGTTAGAGTGGATACACACATTTCCCAGACAAACACACAGATAGCGAGACACACAGACAGACAGACAGACCCAGAGACAACGAGACACACAGACAGACAGACACACACACACACACACAGACAGACACACATACAGATGTCACGCGAAAAATAGTTTTTTCGTATTCTAGAGGTCTCAAAAGGTGTAGATCCGTCGAAAACTCGAGTTGCGATTTTCGGCATGATTCCAATACTTTCCCCAATACATTACCATGTACTGCAAGGAAAGTAAAAATCTGATGTGGGCAGCACATGCAGACTTATCTTTATTTTAATTAAATTTAATTCACTTTTAATTCAATTTTCGTTCTCATTTGGTAACTGCACTTATTTTCAAAGGTGGCGTAGAGAAATACGAAAAAACTGAAAATCTCGAGAACGGCTAGTCCTAGTGTAATGAGGATGGTCTTATTCTTTTCTTCGTTAAAAATTACGTATAAAACAAGTTTTTAATGGATATATTTCAGCGTACGTAGTTTCTTATTTTAAATTTTGAAAATTTTTGCGAGCCATTTTGCAAAAAAACGCAGGTTATTTTTTTCCGAATCATACCAAAATCTAATCAGCACCAGAGTGAGCCACAAGCGACTAATCTACCAAATTTTGTGAAATTCGGTCCGTTAGATTTTTAGCTAGAGTGGATACAAGCTTTTGCGGGCCATTTCGCAAGAAAAGGCGGGTTCTTTTATCCCCAATCGTATCCAAAACTAATCAGCACCAGAATTGCCCACAAGTGACTTACCTACCAAATTTTATGAAAATCGGTCAATTAGTTTTTTAGTTAGAGTGGATACAAAATCTGCACAGACAGACAGACAGACACACAGACAGATACACACACACACACAGACACACACACACACACACACACACACACACACACACACACACACAGAGAGAGAGAGAGAGAGAGAGAGAGAGACAAACACACACACAGGCACACACACAGACGTCACGCTAAAAATGGTTTTATCGTATTCTAGAGGTGTCGAAACGTGTAGATCCGTCGAAAACTCGAGTTGCGATTTTCGACATGATTCCAATACTTTCCCTATACATTACCATGTATTGCAGGGAAAGTAAAAATCTGATGTGGGCAGCACATGACTTTCCCTGCAGACTTATATTCACGTTCTATTTATTTAAATTAAATTTAATTAATTTTTAATTCAATTTTCGTTCTCATTTGAAAACTGGACTTATTTTCAAAAATGGTGTAGGAAAAATACGAAAAACTAAAATATCTCGAGAACGGCTAGTCCTAGTGTAATGGGGTTGGTCTTATAATTTTCTTCGCTAAAAATTACGTATTAAACAAGCATTTAATGGCTATATTTGAGCATACGTAGTTCTTAAGTTTAGATTTTGAGGATTTTTGCGGGCCATTTTGCAAAAAAAGGCAGGTTATTTTTTTTCGAATTATACCAAAATCTAATCAGCACCAGGGTGGCCTACAAGCGACTTATCTACCAAATTTTGTGAAATTCGGTCTATTAGTTTTTCAGTTAGAGTGGATACAAGCTTTTGCGGGCCATTTCGCATAAAAAGGCGGGTTTTTTTAACCCGAGTCATACTCAAAACTAATCAGTATCAGATTCGTGCACAAGTGACTTACCTACCAAATTTTATGAAATTCGGTCAATTAGTTTTTTAGTTAGAGCGGATACAAAATCTGCACAGACAGACAGACACACAGACACACAGATAGACACACAGACACACAGACAGACACACAGACACACACAAAGACGTCACGCTAAAAAATGGTTTTTTCGTATTCTAGAGGTCTCGAAACGTGTAGATCCGTCGAAAACTCGAGTTGCGATTTTCGACATGATTCCAATACTTTCCCTATACATTACCATGTATTGCAGGGAAAGTAAAAATCTGATGTGGGCAGCACATGACTTTCCCTGCAGACTTATATCCACGTTCTCTTTATTTTAATTACATTTATTTCACTTTTATTCAATTTTCGTTCTCATTCGGTAACCGGGCTTATTTTCAAAGGTGGCGTAGGGAAAGTACGAAAAACTAAAATATCTCGAGAACGGCTAGTCCTAGTGTAATGGGGCTGGTCTTATTCTTTTCGTCGTTAAACATTACGTATTAAACGGGCATTTTATGGATATATCTGAGTATACCTAGTTCTTTAGTTTAGATTTTGAAGATTTTTGCGGGCCGTTTTGCAAAAAAAGGCAGGTTATTTTTTTCCGAATCGTACCAAAATCTAATCAGCACCAGAGTGACCTATACATGACTTATCTACCGAATTTTGTGAAATTCGGTCCATTAGTTTTTCAGCTAGAGTGGATACAAGCTTTTGCGGGCCATTTCGCAAAAAAATGCGGGTTCTTTTATTCCGAATCGTACCCAAAACTAATCAGCACCAGCCCCGCCCACAAGTGACTTACCTACCAAATTTTGTGAAATTCGGTCCATTAGTTTTTTAGTTACAGTGGATACAAAATCTGCACAGACAGACAGACACACAGACAGACAGACAGACAGACACACAGACAGACAGACAGACAGACAGACACACAGACAGACAGACAGACACACGCACAGACGTCACGCTAAAAATGGTTTTTTCGTATTCTAGAGGTCTCGAAACGTGTAGATCCGTCGAAAACTCGAGTTGTGATTTTCGGTATGATTCCAATACTTTCCCTATACATTACCATGTATTGCAGGGAAAGTAATACATTACCATGTATTGCAGGGAAAGTAAAAATAGCAGAAAGTGGTCAGTCAGATTATCAGTTGCACGTTAATCTGACATTAGAGCGTGGATAATGCAGAATTCACTTCGACAATAAGATCTTGCAATTTCTCCCCGGTAGCTTAACCTAGTAGCTCCCAGTAAAACGTCGGCTGGCCAGTTCGAAGGTCCAGGTTTCGATTCCCGGTTGGGGCAGTAAGTCTTTTTACAAGCTACACAGAAACCTCTATGGCGTTAGACGACGAAACAATAACCGGGAACTAAACCCCCTTTATAGGGGGGAGGGTATTCCGTCCCCTTTTAGAGACAATGAAAAAGTCAATTACGAAGTTGTAAAGCGTTGGCAAATTAGTACAAAATTTTTTGTTTTGTAATAAAAGCTGCAGATTATTGTCTAAAAAGATATATTTAAAAGCATGCGATTTTTTAAATTGTAAAATCATCTGACGCATCTGCATAGAAAACGAGTTAATAAACGGAGGGTGCATGCTAACTGTTTTATTTGACAGGCGATATGTGTGGCAGAGGTTCCAAACCACTGGAGATGTTACCCGAAGACCAGTACCAGGTTGGCCAAGGGTAACAACCGTTCGGCAAGACCGATATTTGGTGATAACTGCTCGACGTCAAAGGAACCATTCTGCCAGACAACTGGGTTCAGCCCTGACAGCCTCCTCAGGAGTCACTGTTTCGAGACAAACTGTTTACAGGAGACTCAGACACGTTGGTCTCTATGCCAGACGACCAGCAGTAAGGCTCCTCTATATACGAGCTGACTCATCAAGCATATTGAAGCCCATCATAGCTGGAACCGCAATCCATTAGCAATAGCTCTATTCGTATTTTCACTTTAGGAAGTATTATTGAAATAATTATGGGTGATGGTTCTGCACCGAACTGCTCTAATCATTCCAGAAAGAGTTTTAGGCTATTTCGCTTTCCTAGAAACGAAGAAAAAAGAAAAAAATGTCTAATAAATAATTGGATACCCTGTACTAGAGCATACTTGTGCGAGCTAAGTTTTACAATATTCAAATTGAAACTTCTTTTTCTATATAAAGTATTTATTTTAAACACTTATTTTATAATTTCTGTAGCTGTAGTATGGAACCCTATGGACTTCAATATGCTTGATAAGTCAGCCTGTAGTAGAGGAGCTCTAACCAGCAGTTTGCATCCCTCTGACGTCTGCGCAGAAACCAGCACGTTTACAGTGGAGTTTGGAACATCGGGAGTGGAGTGGACAACAGTGGGGCAATGTCATGTTCAGTGACAAGTTCAGGTCCAGCTTGCAAACTGATTTTCGTCGTATCACGATCTGGAGAGGACGTGGAACTCGTTTTCACCCGGGAAACATCACGTAAAGACATCGTTTTCCATTTGGGGGAGTCATGGTTTGGGCAGGCATCATGATGGACGGCCGCACAGACCTCCACATCTTTGACAAGGAGTCGGTTACCGGTTAAAGATACAGAGACGAAGTCCTTGAGCCTACGGTTGGATTGTTTCGAGGTTCTGTTGGTCCTGGTTTCATATTCATGTATGATAATGCGCTTCCTGACCGTGCGGCCTTGGTCGACGACTTCCTTCAAACTGAAGATATCCAGCAATATGTAGCGGCCTACTAACTTTCCTGATCTGTGCGGGATATGCTTGGGAGACATCTTGCAGCACTCCGCTACCCACCAACCTCTACTCCGGGATTGAAAACTGCTCTCCGTGAGGCTTGGAACTCTTTGAACACACAACTCATCCAAACCCTTATCGGAAGTATTTGAAATCATTGTGCAACATGCGTGGCTACCCAAGGTTCCCACACACCGTATTAAACTGCAGCACTATATTGTTTTAATCATTCTGTTTCACTGAGATTGACACTCGTATGGTGACCCTTTTTCTTCGGATAATAAAAGTTGTTATTATCCTCGTTTTGCATTGTTTTCTTCTTCTATAACCCTATTACACCCACATACTGCGTTTCCATCCATTCCGATGTAGATTTCCTGAAATTTTCGCATAAACAGCAACTATGCTTAACTTTTGGACATGAGTGTATTTATTTAAATGACTGTTGTTTAATTGTTAGGCGTTAAAATACAAAACTATTACCTAAAGTATCTTCTCTCGTGAATTGAGCTAACTAGATTCACAAGAATAGTATGAATTTAAAAATAATGTTTTCAAAATATTACCGCAATCTTATATTCCATGGCCATAATTGATGTAACAATATCAAATATGTTTTACTTTGGCAAAGATGTTTCGCATTCATATATTTTCTATCGTGTTTAATCAGTTTTTAAAATAAGATAATTTATTAAAAGTATATTTTAGCAAAAGAAAATGAAACAATTCAATTATAAATCGGTCTTGTAGGGTTAAGGACTATCCCAGGAAACTTGCATATAACTGCAACTACTCTCATATAACTTAAAAACAGTTTATTGGGCTTTCACAAATCTGACTCAAATTGCTCTCAGCAACAATAAGACTAACAGCCGTCAGTTTAGCGACTGGAACTACTCTGATGCAACTGGGCCATGAAGTCGTGCTTTTATTCCACCCAGTCATTTTATTTTGATGTCTTATTTCCGCGATGAGCAGCCGGTAGTATACACCGGTTAATTTCACTTTTCGTGTTGTGTTATGTTCTAAAATAAGTTGTCATTCACGGCGGCCACTGACTGAACTAATGCTTTTTTAAATCCTCCTCTTTCCGTAATCAGTGGCTCCTTGAAGCGTGTAAATGAGAGAATTTTCCAGGACTTGGTCATCTCCGGGCTCCAGAAGCGGTTTTTCCTGAACCGAAACCGTTATTCGCCATTAAACTACACACACTAAAATATTCTGCTGAAATGGACAGTAAGTTGTTTTGAGCATGCCACTGCATTTAAGCTAATGCTATTAATAGCTAAAAGCACTTTCTAAAGCATTGCAGTTGATAGAATTTTCACTTTGGTACAAAAGCATAAATTTATCGTTAAGTAATTCTTAACCATTTAAAGAAACGCCCAAAAAATGTGTAAAGATCCTTGCTACCCCAACAGGGAGTCTAACTCTGTAATCTTCGAACTGACCAGCCGACGCTCTACAGTTGAGCCACTGGAACGAAATTGCAAGCCCTTATTGTCGAAATGGACTCTGCATTCTCCACTCTCTAATGCCAGATTGGCGTGCTACTGACAATCTGACTGACCACATCCTGCTATTTTTACCTCAGGTTAGCCTCCCGATACTACTATGTTTACCCAGGTTAGTAACTTGCGTGGTCATTATCCTCTCGTTTTGAAACCGGCGCTTCATATTCCAGAGTCCACTGAATCTGTGCTAGTCGTACTAGGGTTACTTTCAGACCTCTGACACCTCTGACCTCTGAAATAAATGTTCGTTTGGCGGGATGGTAGACCTTGGGTGCCTCCTGAGTGCAGGAGGTATCCTTTCCCGGCCGTGCAGTTAGCTACTCTAAACCCACTATGTGAGTCGCACGGTCTGGGTTCTTTAGACCTCTGACATCTTTACAGTAATCTACAGGGTTGATTTGTTTGGGTACCATTGCATCCTTGCTGCCCCAACCGGGAATCGAACCCTGGATCTTCGACCTGGTCAGCCGACGCTCGAGTTACTGGGACGAAATTGCAAACTCTTATTGTAACGAACTGGACTCTGCAAATGTTGTTGAAGAAACAAAATTACTATGCTGTCTCTTGTGACCCGAAGTGAATATGCGAAGCGAAGCAGGGCATATATAGCTACATCTAACATAATAAAGGAAAATTTATGTCTGTGTGTGTATGTGTGTCTGTGCAGTCTGTAGCGGGAAATCTAAGCATTGTACGACCATGAAATTTGGTACACAAGTATTTAAGAACCCAAATAGGTACACCTCAGTGTTATGTTTTAAATTTCGAATTAGTTTTCTAGTTATTTTGTGTTTTATTCCGATTTAAAACATTTTTCGGCGATATACAAATCGATTCCTTAGTGACCTAAAACATTCTCACAGAGTTTCCATTTTGACACCGTCGGAAAGATCGCAAAATTCTCTTTTGAACACACTGTGCACAGAATTCATACGATTAATAGATGAATTTTTGTGAATTTGAAGAAAAATATATACTTTTAAAAATATATACTCTGTTATATATAAAAAAATACATATAACAGGTGCTGAACTTGCTTGAATTTGTGAAGTTGCACCCTTTAATTGCCCGAAGAAGAAGGCTGTGTTATGCTTTTGAAACCAGTTGACTCCTAGTTTTTTTGCATGCTGTATTTATACAATTTTATGTTAATTTAGTCTTAACCACTAGTTCCCAACCTTTCAGCCGCGGATATTTTTAAAAGATTCTCGAATCTAGTTATCAATGCTAAACATACTGTAGATTGTAGTAGCTCAATATATAGATTGTAGTAGCTCAATGGATAGATTGTAGTACCTCAATAGATAGATTGTAGTACCTCAATGGATAGATTGTCGATTGGCCAGGTGTAGATAAGTGGCTCATATCTCGGTTGGGATGAGAGTTCTTTACAATGGCGCTCGATCATTTTAATTAAGCAGATTAAACGCAATGATTACTAATGTCTTAAGAGTATAGTTTCAAATTTTCAAAACATGTACAGCATGTACAACATGTACAACATGTACATGATTTATGGCAACAATTTTCAATTCATGAGAGTCAGGGATTTTTGAGACAAGCAGAATACTATACTGTATGTGAAAATCTGTTGTGGGTAGCACACGACTTTCGCTACAGGCTCAAATTCCTTTTCCCATTATTTCTTTTATAATTTATTACAGTGAGTTTTATGACTCAAAATAACACGGATAATTATTTGAAATTACACTGAATTTTCTCCGGACGTATTTTTAAAGACGACGTTGCAAAAATGCGAAAATTTAAAAATATCTCGAGAACGGTTAGTCCTAGCTTTATGGGGTTAGTCTTATTTTTTTTTCTGTTGTCAAAAATTACGTATAAAACAAGCATTTAATTGATACATTTGGACATATGTAGCATTTTTAAAAATAATTTAGCGAATTTTGCGAGCCATTTCGCAAAAAAGACAGGTTATTTCTTTTTCAGAAACGCAGCATAACCTTATTAGCATCCACAAGTGACTTTTTCTACCAAATTTTGTGAAATTTGGTCAGATAATTTTTGAGTAGTGAATGCATGCATTGAACAGACAGACAGACACACAGCCATCCATCATTTTAAACAAGAAAGATGAATCATGCATAAAACATTGATTATGAAACACTTCCCAAATGAAATGGAATTTTATTTTAACATCTCTAAAATGCGATACATTCAGCGCTGGTGTATTTCAAATTATCACAGTACTACAACAATTTATCATACTTGAAAACTTAAAAATTCATAGAAAAAATGAACTTTATTCGAATGACTTCATTGAAATATAAATCGGCTGGCTCTCTATGTAAAAGCAATAAATATTTCATTTATATAACTTTTATTCCAGACTCCAGAGCTAAATAATTTTGCGTGAAAAGAATTCAGCATTTGTTCTACAACTGAACTTAGAATCACTTATTTACATTCTGCATCCATTAAAATTAGGCTTCGTTGTAGAAATAATCAAAGTTAGATGATCATTTAAACTAAAAAATATTGTAATTGCATTGGCACAAAATATAAATGCACAGAAAATATAAAAATAAAGCGGTTTTAGGAAGGATGCAACACTAAATATACATTTAAAAGAACTTTAAAAATCATGATTTTCACTCTGGGAAAAAAGATGGATGCCATATTTTATTTTGAAGTGGGTCACGTGATCTCTTCATATAATATGGGTGTAATTATTATTTTAATTTTTATTTAAAAAACTACAGAACATATTTTGATGGAATTTTTTTTACATATTTTATAGTATAATTTAAAGATTTCCTAAAATTTTCGAAGCAATTTGTGAATTTTAACTTCACTTAAAAATGCTTGAATAATTAGGCCCCATAGGGTTCAATGTATTTCACTTTTTCAAGCCGGGTTCAATCCAAAACTAATTGGGCGATATCATTCATTTATATTCCCATATGTCCCACAGACCATCTCAAGGACATTCTAAAATTTAATTTTGATAAAGTCATTTTTACGGCAGTTTTCTTGCGAACTAATAGACAGACAGAATGAGTAAAGTCATAAACACTTTTCAACTATGTTGGAAAGTTTTAAAAAGAAATACATGAAATTGAAAAAGTAGTAAGTGCTCTTAAATGTGTTTACATTCCTTATGCAATGTGAAACAACAAATCTGATAACATTATTCTCGTAGATTTAGTTAGTTTCAAGCACGACAGGATTTAATAGTTTTGCATTTTGACGCCAAAGAATTCGCCAATAGTCTATTATCGTTTATTTTACGGGACATTAATTAAATGTCAATTGCATTTTGATGTGAAAATTTTTTGCGTGAGTATAAATAAGTCCTTCTGTTCAGAGTAATAAGTTTCGAAAAACGAACAATTTCAATTCACGTGGTATTAATTCTATATCAAAACATTGTACTTCTTGAACATCACCACGTCGCTGTGAAAGGCGAAAAGTCGTTGTATTATGGGGAGAATGTCATGTGCTAACCACATCAGTTTCTTTTTTTAATAAAATGTTTTAATTTGCCTTTATTTAATCTTTAAATAGAATATTACATGCACTTCCATAAATCATGACTGATTGTTGTGCTCACCAGGAGTGGAAGCAAATTCTATAAGAAAAACTTAACTGAAGCGAGGCTCAATTCGACTTTCTTATATTAGAATTAACTTTTTTTTTAATTTTACAAGAATAAATTTTAAAAATTGGTATCGTGAGTCCTTCACTTTAAAGACCCAGAACAAATATTTCGATGGATACCATGCTTGACAATTAACTTGCCCCTCAAGGGGGGGGGGGAACAATGACGTCACGAACAAAAAAAATTGTATCGCGGCTATTTTTAACAACAAGAAAGATCAATCATGCATAAAGCATTGATTATGAAACACTTTCCAACTTCAATGCAATTTTATACAAACATCTCTAAAATGCGATAAATTCCTCGGTAATATTTTTAAAATTATCACAATACTACATTAATTTATTATATTTGAAATCTTCATCGAAGAAAATGAACTTCATTCAAATGACGGGATTGAAATATAAGTTGCCTGGTTTAAACATCTTTAAAATGCGATACATTCCTCGGTAGTATTTTTAAAATTATCATAACAATACAATAATTTAGTATATTTGAAAACTTCATCGAAAACAAATGAACTTTATTTAAATGACATCATCGAAATATAAATCGCCTCTAGATAAATGCAGCATTTCATTCATAAACATTTTTCGAATCGCTTCATTCATCACAATACTATAATAATTTATTTTATTTAAAAATTTGAAAAATTGTTATCTACCATATTTATTTTAAAATGTGAAACCTTTCTCATATATAAAATAATTAAACTCTTGGAAAGATATTTATTATATAACATATATATTTTTTCTTTCTGGAGGATATAACGAGAGTCAGAATTTAATTGAATTTGTTTTTCTATTTGCTTTTCTCCCTATATTAAATAATTTTTATTTAAAAAACTACTTAACATATTTTACTGAATTTTTTTTTACATATTTTATGGGATACTTTGAATATTTCCTAAAATTTTCGCAGCAATTTGTGAATTTTAAATCTGCTTAAAAAATGTTTGAAATATTAGGTCCCATAGGGTTCAATGTATTTCATTTTTTCAACCCGGGTTCAATAAAAAACGGATTAGATGATATTGTTCATTTATATTCCCATAGGTCCCACAGGCCGTCTGAAAAACATACTAAAATTTCATTTTGATAAAGCCATTTTTATGGCAGTTATCGTACTAACTAACAGACAGATAGAATGAACAAAGTCATAAACACTTTTAACTATGTTGTAAAGTGTTAACAATGATTGAAAATATTAGGTTTCGTGATCACTGAGCCATAAGTAAACCCTTTTATGCCTGATAATGTCAAATTTTGTTCCATGCTACCATATTAAACAAGAAAGATCAATCACATGCATAAGCATTGATTATGAAACACTTTCCAACTGAAATGCAATTTCATTTAAAAATTTCTAAAATGTAATACATTCAGTGGTGATATCTTTTACATTATCACAGTACTACAGTAATTTATTATACTTAAATATTTAAAACTGCATCGAAACATAAATCATCTGATTCTCTATGCAAACTCAATGAATATTTCATTCATATAACTTGTATTCCAGACTCCAGAGCTAAATAATTTTGTGTGAAACAAATTCAGCATTTTTTACGTAACTCACCTTACAATCGCTTGAGATATTTGCATTCTGCATAAGTTAAAATTAGGCTTCGTTGAAGAAATAATAAAAGTTTAGGGATCATTTAAAATCACAACTGTTGTAATTGCATAGGCACGGAATTTAGATCCACAGATAATACACAGATACACAGATAATACACAGATACACAGATAATATATATGTGTGTGTGTGTGTGTGTGTATGTATTCAAAGTATTGGAATCGTGCCGAAGATCGGAACTCGAATTTTCGAAGGATCTACACGTTTTGGGACTTCTAGAACACGAAAGAACTATTTTTAGGAAGACGTCTGTGTGTGTAAGGGTGTATCTGTGTATGTTTCTGTGTGTCTGTGAGGATATTACATCCACGCTAATTGAAAAACTAATGGATCGAATTTCTTAAAATTTGATAGGTATGTTTTTTGTGGGAAATCCTGATGTTCATTAGATTATAGTACGATTCGTAATAAAAGAATATGCCTTCTTTTCGAAATGGCCGGCAGAAATTGCCTTTATCCACTCTAGCTAAAAACTAATGGAACAAATTTAACAAAATTTGGTGTATAATATTTCAATAACCTACAAGTGATTTATATACCAAATTTAACAAAATTTGGTATATAAATCTTTTGTTGGTTATTCTAGTACGATTAGTTAAATTCCTATTTTATACGTGATTTTTGACAATAAAAAGAATAAGACTAACCCCATTACTTTAGGACTAGCCGTTCTTGAGATATTCTAGTTTTTTCTCGTTTTCGCTACGCCACCTTTGACAATAAGTCCAGCTATCAAATGAGAACCAAATTTAAGTTTAACGTGCGAATTCAATATCATTTAAAATTCTTATGGCTGTTATTTTGTGCAGATAAACTCAAATTATTATTGAAGAAATAAAGAGAACGTGAATAGGAGTCTGCAGGGAAAGACATGTGCCGCCCACATCAGAATTTTTAACAATATTAAAACAATGATTTATTGAAATGAACGGGGATTATTTGCAGGCCATTTCGAAAAAAATGTATGATCTATATTTAAAGATCCACCAAATTTTTGTAGAATAAAGTGTTCAACAAATTCAAGCCGTGTACCAAATTTTAACTCTCTAGGACGTAGGAAAGTGCATTAAAAATGCCATCAAATAAGTATATCATAAGATATAAATATGTATATCATAAGATATAAATAAGATATAAATAAGTATATCATAAGTATATTATAAGAGTTATATAAAATTAAAAAAAAGAATTGAAAACCTATTATCTACCAAATTTGTTTTAAAATGTGAAGCCTCTCTCATATACAAAATGATTAAACTCTTGGAAAGATATTTATTATATAATATATCTCTTTTTTCTTTCTGGAGGGTATCCCAAAAGTTAGAATTTAATTGAATTTGTTTTCTTCCCTATATTAAATAATTTTTAATTAAAAAACTACTTGACATATTTTACTGAAATTTGTTTTATATATTTTATGGGATAATGTGAATATTTCCTAAAAATTTCGAGCTTAAAACATGTTTGAAAATTTAGGTCTCATAGGGTTCAATGTATTTCATTTTTTCAAACCGGATTCAATAAAAAACTAGTTGGATAATATTATTTATTTATTTTCCCATAGGTCCCACAGACCGTCTGAAAAACATACTAAAATTTCATTTTGATAAAGTCATTTTTACCGCAGTTATCGCGCTAACGGACAGACAGACAGACAGACAGACAGGCAGAATGAACAAAGTCATAAACACTTTTCAACTTTGTTGTAAAGTGTTAAAAATATCGAATAAATTTTGAATAAACTTCGAATATATAAAATTTCGAAAAAATTTTGAAATTTTCGCTCGAATTTAGAACAAAGCCGGATATAAAAGTTTTGTGAAAATCCATTGATATTTGCCGTTTGCTATCGTGTGCAATCGAATGAATTCGACCAGACACATCAGACAAACAGCCAGGCAGACGCTCAAAATATAGTCTAAACGTATTCTGTATGTTTTGAAACAAATATTGGCATTAAAATCTTGAATTTGGAAATTTTCGTAAAAACAAATACTTTCTTTACACCATATTACATAGTATGAGAATGTGAAAATGTTGCTTACTTTTTTAATAGACCATATTCAAGCGCCTTTTGATGCTTCGCCGCAGCTAAATGCTGAGACTTGTGACTGCCTCACGACTTGTGATTTTTGTTAAAACTAACACCAGTGTTGAAGATAATACAGTACAAAATACTTTGATTAGTCTTAAATACATTTGAAGACTCACTCATGTATGCTTGTAATTTGCCCTCACGAGAAGAACACATTCTTTTTGTCCTTGTTTACAGTAGAAAACAAAAACAGGTTTTCACATTAAAAACAAAAATTTGATTTTAGATCTTTGATTTCAGGAGAAGAGCCAATCTAGAGGAACACGCAAACAACAAACGAAGAGTGGTTTGTAATTTCTGAAGCTGGAATTCTAGACTACATTTATTTATTCATGGCAATCAAATTTGCCATCTAGACACAAAATGCTTTTGAATCATCTATTTCTTTAAACCGACTATAAATAGAGCTTAGATGATGATTGGTATGGATTTAAGATCGAATCTTAAAGGAGGTAGCGGAGGGATTACTACTGATTTACGGTCCTTTTACTATCCCTGCAATACACGGTAATGTGTAGGGAAAGTATTGGAATCATGCCGAAAATCTCAACTCGAGTTTTCGACGGATCTACACGATTTGGAACCTCTAAAATACGAAAATGCTATTTTTAGAATGACGTCTGTGTCAGTCTGTTTGCCTGTCTGTCTGTGTGTCACTGTGTCTGTCTGTCTGTTCAACGTATGTCCACTCTAACTCAAAAACTAATGGACCAAATTTCATAAAATTTGGTAGGTAAGTCACTTATGTGTGACCTTGGTGCTGATTAGTTTTTGGTACGATTCGGGTCAGATAACAGAACCCGTCTTTGTTTTATGCGAAATGGTCCGCAGAAATTGCCTTCATCCACTTTGAAAAGCTGAAAAACTAAAAGATCACATTTTACAAAATTTGGTAGATAAGTCATTTGTGCGTTATTCTGATAATGATTAGATTTTGGTACGATTCTGAAAACCTGCTATTTTTTGCGAAATGGCCCGCAAAACTCGTCAAAATCTAAAATAAAAAAACTTCGTATGATCAAATATATCAATGAAATGTTTGTTTTATAAGTAATTTTTACGATGAAAAGAGAAGATCAACCCCATTACACTAGGGCCAGCCGTTCTCGAGATATTTTAGTTTTTCGCCACGCCACCTTTGAAAAATTCTGATGTGAGCAGCAGTGGCGTAGCGCCCATTGAAGCTAAGAAGCTGAGCCTCCGCCGTTTAAAATCTAATTTAAAGATACTTTTATTCATTATATTTTTAAATATAACTTTGCGAATATATATATATCTTTTTTTAGAAAACTTCCCTATTCTCAACACTTTATACACAAAGTAATGACAGACAATGATTGGATATACGTGACATTTCATGAAAGAACATTTCTTGGACAAGGCGAATGGATCCGCCATTTTGGGTCAAACATGGTTCTATTAATTAATCTTCTCAGAAAAATGTCATATGTAATACTAAAAAATATGAGTCATTTTACACGAATAACATGACATTCGCCTGAATTTAAACAATATCAAGACAAGGAAACACGCTGATAATGAATACCATTAAACTTAAGTAGTTTGTGAAGTAGACTTAGTACAATATGGCGAAGCATCCGTTTGCGCATTTGTGAGTTTTAGAAAGAAAAAATCTGATTTCCTTTTAAAAATCACATAACAGGAGAATCTCAGTTAAACAAATGCAATTGATAATTTCCTAGCGGTCTTTTAGTTTATTGTGGTTACGATATTTTTAAGTTTTTATAAGTATAGTAATTGTAAATAATTAATATACAAAATTGTTTAAGGATATTGTTGACTACAGTGTTCTCACCCATTTCCAGCACACTCCTTTGAATTGCTTTATTTCGTTAGTTCTAGCTGTTTATATTTACAAAACTGAGATTTTTTCTATCACTTGCTAATAATATTTCTACTTTATACATAGGCGCCTGTAAAACTTTTCCAGGGAGGGGGGGACTCAAGCCCATCATGTACAATATCGACAGGCCTGATGCTTGCCTTTGTTATATTAATGTTCAAGGGGGAGTGTGACCCTCCCTCTTTACATCCCCTATAGGCGACCATGACTTCCTATTTAATAAAATGATTGTAAAAGTTCATCTCATTCAGAAATAAAAAACATTAAAAATGCTATATCTTATACTCATAGGTAACATTTTAAAGTCTAGTGCATTTCATCCATTCTTTGCATTTTTAGTTAAAATTATTTTATTTTATTCACCAATAAATAAAACTTCTTGAAATAAAACATATGAAAATGTGAATTCTGATATAAATTTCATTTGTAATACGAAATTTTTGCCAAATTTTCATCCTCTCCAATCACAAATCTTATGCTGCGCTAATGGTGGGCAGCATATTACTTTCCCTGCAGATTCAAATTCATCATCTCTTTATTTCATTAATAATTCATTAAATTTAGTTTATTTGCACTAAATAACACGCATAAATAATAGACTCAAAATCGGCATAGCAAAAATGCGAAAAACTAAAATATCTCGAGAACGGTTTGCACATCGATTTGATTGCACAAAATAACGCCCACAATTATTTAAAATGACACTGAATTGGCACTTTTAATTCAATTTTCGTTCTCAGTTGGTAAGTGGGTGTTTTTTCAACGTAAATGCGAAAAACTGAAACATCTCCAGAACGGCTAGCCCTAGTGTAATGGGGTTGGTCTTAATCTTTTCATTGTTAAAAATTATGTATAATACAAGCATTTAATTGATGTATTTGAGCATACGCAGTATTTTATTTCAGATTTTGACAATTTTTGCGCGCCATTTTACAAAAAAAGGCAGGTTACTTTTTTCCGAATCGTAACAAAATCTAATCAGCACCAGGGTAATCCATAAGTGACTTATCTATCAAATTTTGTGAAATTTGATCTATTCGTTTTTCAGCTAGAGTGGATACAGACAATTTTTGCGGGTCATTTCGCAAAACAAGGCGGGTTGTTTTTTCCCAAATCGTACCACAAACTAATCATCACCAGGGTCTTGTGTGTGACCCTGGTGCAGTTTAGTAACCACCTCCGCGACAACAAACGTCATCAAAACTCATCGCGCTACTGGCATAAGTGTTGTCAAATAATATCTAAAAATAGCCAAACCAGTCAGAAAAATTTGCCAAATATTAATAATAATAACTGATTCAAACAATAACGTCAGGTGACGCAGATTACAACGTTACCTGAGTCATCTGACGAATCGCCACTGGGTAAGCCATTGTCGAGGTATTAATATTTTTTTAATTTTGTGGATCTGAAGATCTTTTTCAGTGTAGTTCAAAACTACTTGAGAAAATTTCTCAAAATTTAGTAGTTACGTCCTAAGAGTGTTATCTTGATACTGATGAGATTTCGGCATAATTCGAAAAATTATAACCGACCCTTTTTTGTGAAATAGCCCGCAAAAATCGGAAAACCTGAAATGAATGACTAAAATTGCTGAAATATATTAATTATACACTTGTTTTTCATATAACTTTTTACAACAAAGTTAATAAAATCAACCCCGCGGCTGACTCTAGGATGAAAACATTTTCGATAAATCTTAGTTATTTGGAATTTTGTGGAGCTGAAGATTTTTTAAAATGCAAAAAGTTGCCATTGCCATAACAATGACAAATTAGATATACACTCTCTGGCCAAAAAAAAGTCGTACCTGTTAATATTTCGTTAGACCACCGTTTGAACAAATCACGGTATGCGTTCGTCGTGGTATTGTACAGGTATCTATGAGTTCATGCAATGTCTCAACGCTTAACTGTGGCTAGATTTTCCGTAACATTTTGCCAAGTTCCTGGATTGATGAAGGAAGAGTGAAATAACTCCTTAGCTGCTTCCCCAGTATATCCCACATATCTTCAATGGGGTTGAGGTCAGGTCTTTGTGGTGTCAATTTAAGTGTGAGGCCTCGTGTTCCCATTTTCACAATTTTAGTGCGATGAATCGTGGCGTTGTGATCCTGCAATATGCCATTGCCCCCAGAAGAGTAAAATGCCATTGATAGAATAAGATTTTAATTTAGAATGCTTAGATATTCAGCTGACTTCATTTTATTGCTGTACCCAGACCAGCCAAACAGAAGCAACCGCAGATCATAACACTTCCTCCTGAGGCCTGTACAGCGAGTACGGTACAGGAAGGGTCCAATGCTTCATGGGGTTCCCTTCTAATCCTTGATGCGTCCATCATGTTGGAAGAGAGTTAATCTGGACTCAACGGACCCTCGGACCATATGACCCCCCCCCCCTGCGTTAATTAAGCGTTTCGATGACCTTCCATCACGATTATTTAGGACAGTTTTTCGACCATACCTTTTCCGCAAAGTTTATAGTCCACCGTCATATTTCAAAGATTTAATAATGAACAGGACAGTTCGTAATCCAGTGCCAGTGATGTTAACAATCTCGTTGCACGTCCTCTGGAATTGACACAGGTCAAGAAATTGGCACTTTTTGAACTCTGTGATATCTTTTTCGTGACCGTGTATACCGTATTCAGCCATGATCGATGTGAACGGATCAGCTGCACACTGATTACGTTGCATTCAAAGGTTGTATTACCCGCAGAATTATGTAAATTTTCGAAATGCATCATCACTTCCTCCCTCCTCAATATTTTCATGTTTCAACTCACAGCTTGACTTTATGTAGCCAGGAAGTGTATTATCAGAAAAGTATCCATGTTATTGTCTGCAATGAAACATAGTTAAATGCATTATGGAGTAAAAAATAAAAATAATAATTTGAGTCTGTAGGGAATGTGCTGCTCACATCAAATTTTAATCTGAAAAACAATGCTATCCATAAATGTTTAATTAAAATCACTTAATCATGCGATAATTTTGTTACACTAAGCATATTAAATGTTAGTTTTTTCACATTTTAAGCTGAAATGTGCAATATACCAAGTACGACATATCTCAACTTCAGTTTTCGAAGGATTTACGCATTTTGGGACCTCTAGAATACGAAAAAGCTATTTTTTACGTGACGTCTGCATATATATATATAAAGTTTAAAAATCTAATGATAGAATAGAGAGAAGTTGCAACTCAAAAAACCCCAACGTTAAAAAACGTCTAACAAATAAAAAGTATCAAACAGAGCATCATCAATCAAGTGGAAAATAAAATGCAAACCTCTAATCATCAAGCTGAAGACAAAGAGCAAACATCAATGGGAAGAAATCGATAATAGAAAATCAAATAAAATCTAAGCATTAAAGCTTTACACGTGGACAAGTCCTAGGTCAAAATAAAGGAATTTCTCATTTCGATAAAATTCTTCGTCAAGTCCAAGTATTTTATCAAAATGAACACAAAATGCATGTTTCTGATATCAGTGATAGATTATATCTATAAACACTGATAACTTGGACTACATGCAAAAAGATTGACAAATTATAGGAAACAAGAATACCTAAAAAAACACTGATCCATTGGAACCTTGAATAAAAAAGACCAATGTTGCCAATCACAAAACATAAAAAGTTGAGAACTGCTGTTGCCAATCGTGAGAAATAAGTAATAGTAATGCGAAAAGACGATAAAAGGGGATATTCAACAGCGAGAACTACAAAATAAAGGGGCAGATGATAATAGAAAACATAGAGGCAAAATTATAAGGAGATGTAAATACATGGTAATGCTTATTCAAGAGAAAGTGGATGTCTGGCTAATATAAGATACTAAGGAGAGAATTTAAGTATATTCAACCATTCCAAACTTTTTAACTATACCATTTACTAAATATACTGGATATTTATATAATTTGCTGGTAATTTTTAGCTTATTAATATGCATGGCATGAAATGTTTTATCTGATAATCTATAAATTCTAAAAAGTTGATTAAGTATAATATTTCTAAATAATTGAATCGAGTTACAGGAATTAAATGGTAATATTTTATTAATGTTAAAGTTATATATTATATATATATATATAGATATATATATATATATGCATATATCTATCTATCTATCTATCTATATATATATATATATATATATATATGTGTGTGTGTGTGTGTGTGTGTGTATTTGTGCAATGTATGTGTCCATTCTATCTCAAAAACTAATTGATCAAATTTCATAGAATTTTATAAGAGACATGGGGCTTACCCAAGTGCTGATTTGATTTTGATACCATTCGGGATAAAAAAATCTGCCTTTTTTGTGAAATGGTCCGTAAATTTCGTTAACATCTACAATAAAAGACTACGTATGCCCAACTGTATCTAATTAGGTAATTTTGCTAAGCCGCCTTTGAAAATACAAAAGTCCAGTTACAAAATGAAAACAAAAATTGAAATAAAAGTGCAAATTCAGTGTAAGAAGTTCAAATAATTCTGCGTGTTATTTTGTGCAATTAAACGCAGCTTAAAGAATTATTAACGAAATAAAGAGAAAATTAATTTGAGTCTGTAGAGAAAGTCATGTGTTGCCTACATCAGATTTTTTTTGCTAATATTAGCCTCAATTTATATTTTATACTGATATTAATTTTTGAGTGCAGTTGAACAGTGTGACACAAGCATTCACAAAGAAATGGATTTTTTTTAGAAAGAGTTGCGCTCTCTCTTTGTTAACAATTCAAATGAGGAAGAATCCAGATGAATACAAAAGGCTTAAACATGCTATTTAAAGATACGACATAACTGTTATAAACGTATACTTTTCAAAGCTGGCTGATATTACTTTTCTTGGAAAGAAATGAAAGGTTAGTGAATATAGTAAAGTTATTGGTGTTAATTAAATTTGCCACTTATTTTACTAAAATTTTTTAAGCATCTATTTCTCAGGATCTTCTATAAATAAAGCTTAGATGATGACTCATATGAATTCTGTATCTAATATCAAAGGAAGTAGGTGTTCAATAAAAATTTCCACTACCGATTATTTTTCTATTTTCGGTTCACAAATTTTCATCTTCCTTGAAACATCTATTTGGCTTTCAAGTTGGCTATAAATAGAGCTTAAATTATCGCCGACATAGTCAACATCAAATTCTGAAGTTGGTAGGATTGGATCACTAAGAATTTCCATTTATGATTTTTTTTTTCACTTCCGTTTAAAAAATGTACCTTGAAACATCTATTTCTCAGGATTGACTGTAGCTAAAGATAGATAGAGCTTAGACGAATGATTAATACGGTTTTAACACCAAATTTCAGAAGGAGTTGAAGGATTTACTAAGGATTTTCAGTTCCGGTATTTTCCTAATTCCGATTCAGAAATTTTCATTTTCTTTGAAACATCTATTTCTCAGAATCAGGTATAGATACAACTTGGATGATGACTGATATGGCTTCAGCATCAAGTTGACGTTGAACCCTATGGGACGTAATTTTTCAAACATTTTTTTAAGCGGAGTTAAAATTCACAAATTGCTTCGAAAATTTTCAATAATAATTTTCAAATATTTCAATAATTTTCAATCGGAAATAATCAAATAAATTAGCGTATAAAATGCGTAAAAAAATTTCTGCAAAATATGCTGGGTAGTTCTTTATATAAAAAATGAAATAATAATTACAAACATATTATATGAAGAGATAAAGTGACCCATTGGAAAAAAAACAAAACAAATCTTATGTGAGCAGCATGACTTTCCCTGCAGACTCAAATTAATTTTCTTTTTACTTCATTAATAATTCCTTACATTGAGTTTAATTGCACTCAATAACACACATAATTAATTGGAATTACACTGAATTTACTCTTTTAATTCAGCTTTTAGTTTTATTTGGTAACTGGACTAATGGTCAATTAGTTTTTCAGATACAGTAGATACAGGCAATTTTTGAAGACATTTCGGTAAAACAGGCACGTTCTTATATCTCGAATCATACCAAAATCTAAGGGCATACACCCACACCCACACGCACACACACACACACACACACACACACACACACACACCCATATACAGGCGTCACGCTAAAAATAGTTTTTTCGTGTTCTAGAGGTCTTGAAACGTGTAGATCCGTCGAAAACCCGAGTTGCGATTATCGACACGATTCCAATACTTTCCCTATACAGGGTATTCCGAAAATTTTGAAACGCTTTTTAATTCTTTACCTGTTGGAGATACGTTTCGGCAATGGAAATTGCAAAAATGTTGAACGTAAGGTAGGAAATAAAACTAAGTTAATGAAATAGTCTTTCCATTCATTTTAAAAAAGTTAGACTTTTAAATTTTTATACGACCCTCTTAGACAAATTTGGTCAATTAGAAAATTTTTATTTTTAATGCAACAAGATCATTAAAAAAACCATATCTGTATCTTTAAAATTGATCGAGTTATATTTAGCTGAAAATGGAACATTGTGAATGGGGATCATATATCAAATTAGAAATGTAAATTTGTGACATATCACAGAAAAGATAAAACTGGATGATAATACATAGGAGACATTTTTACGAATTTCGCGAAAACTCACGATGCAATTACGGATTCTTAAGTACTTTTCAATAACTAAGTACTTTTTCAATAATTAAGTACTTTGAGTACTTTTTTATCTAAACAATTTCCCTCGTCAATTTGTTTATGATCCCTATTTTCACTGATGAAACAACCTTTCACATGGTACGGAAAAGTGGCATAAGTCAGATTTTTACTTTCCTTATATACATAATGTATAAGGAAAGTATTGTGACGGGGTCGAAAATTCGAATTCGAGTTTTCGACGGGAGAGCACGTTTCAAGCATCCCTGATCACGAATCAAACATTTGTGAGGTGATGTCTGTTTGTGTGTGTGTATGTGAAAGTATGTGTGTGTGTGTATGTGTGTGTGTCAGTGAGACTGTGAAGACGATATCTCACAAGCAAATAGAGCGATCCGAATGAAATTTGGTACAAAAATCACAATCCATGAATACTGGAAGCTTATTGTTTTTAAACGTAATCGAATGTGCAGAACCCCCCCTAAATTTTCGAATGAAATATTAAGAAAATCATCAAAAAATCAAAACCTTTAATAAAGTTACGCAAATAGATATATCTTATGTAATTTTTCTTTAGAAAAAGAATGACATAACTTTAGAACGCTATAGCATGAACCGTTCTCGAGATATTGCACATTTTTTTAAATAAATTTATCAAAAAATCCCATAAATTAAAAAAAATATATTAACTGTTGAGAAACATGTTCACTTTTCATATGTAATATCTTATGATAAATTTGGGGACATCATTTTCGTGGATCTAGCTCGTTCCATTCATGAGAAAAGATACTTTGAGTAATACTTTTGTATTTGAACGCCAATAATTTATCTGCTATAAGAATAACTTATTTCTCCGTCCATAACGCTTGGCGAGACTTTAACCCGGAATTTGACGAAATGTCGCCAACTTAGCGACGTTTTTAAATGTTGCCAAATTAACGAAAATCTCGCCAAATGGATAAAAATGACACTAAATCAATGAAAGTGACGACTAATTGACGACAATTCAATAACTTGGAAAGAACATAAATATCTATTTTAAGAAAAACCTATTTTTTATTGTAAAAGTAGTAAATTCATTGCATTATATAAGGAAAGTCATGTGTTGCCCACATCAGATTTTTTTCATCATAATTCAGTTAATTTTGAAGATACAGATATGCGGCTTTTTTAATGATCTTGTTGCATTAAAAATAAAAATTTTCTGATTGACCAAATTTGTCTAAGGGGGTCGTATAAAAATTTAAAAAGTGTAACTTTTTGAAAATTAATGAGAGGACTATGTCATTAACGCAGTCTTATTTCCTACCTTACTTTCAACATTTTTTGCAATTTACATTGCCCACTTATCTCCAACAGGTAAACAATTAAAGCGCGTTTCAATCTTTTCGGGACATCCTGTATATTACCATGTATTGCGGAGAAAGTAATATAGTTTCGATTGCTTTCTCGCTGTAAGTGTTTTTCCCGTACATGTTTAAAGATCGTTTAAATTTATATTTAGTGTTGCATCCGTCCCAAACTGCTTTATTTTTCTTATTATCTGTGTATCTAAATTCTGTGCCAACATAATTACAATATTTTTGATTTTAAACGATCACTAAACTTTCTTTATTCCTACAACGAAGCCTAATTTTAACGCTGAACTACAACATGAAGAATGTAAACAAATCAAGTTATTGTAAGGTGAGTTGTATAAGAATTGCTGAATTGTTTTTCACGCACAATTATTTAGCTCTTGAGTCTGAAATATAAGTTATATTAATGAAGTATTAATAGATTTTACATAGAGAGACAGACGATTTATAAAAAGAAATAGTTTGTCATAGTTACAACAATTTCGAGGAACTAATTTAACCATAATAATGAAATATTATGTATTATATGCAAAAGCATCGTAGACACTTCACAAATTATACTCCCGATGGCGTCATTTGAATAAAGTATGATATGAGAGTAATTATTATTTCAATATTTATTTAAAAATTGACCAACATATTTCGTGAAATTTTTTTTACACATTTTATGGGATAATTTGCATATTCCCTAAAAATTTCGAAGCAATTTGTGAATTTTACTTCCACTTTAAAAATGTTTTATTATGCTCCATAGGGTTCAATGCATTTCATTTTTTCATCTTGGGTTAAAACCGAAACTAATTGGGTGATCATTACCCAAACATTCCACAGTCGATCTCAACAATATACTAAAATGCCATTTCGATAAAGTAATTTTTACAGTTAGTTATCGGAAGAACAGACATTCAACAGACGGAAGGACGGACAGAGGAACGGACAGACAGACAGAGAGACGGACAGACAGCCAGAATGATCAAAATCACAAACACTTTTCAACTATGTTGGAAAATGTTAAAAGGCAAAATTATATCGTCCATAGGCATTGCATTATGAAAACGATTATTTTCCGAGACTTTATTTCAAGAAAATTTTATCTTTGCTTCAACAGAATTAAATCAAACCTGTTTATTTGTCAGACGATTTTGCGATTCAAATACTGCTAAGACATTGCTATAAATATACATTTTATGAGTGAAGGGTATTATATTTTAGATTGGGTTGTATCAGTTACTGTTTTGGAACATAAGATTATGGGAATTGTTGATATTTTTTATTTTTTAAGTCGTCAGTTCTATTTTAACAAATATTTTTCAAATTCATATGTTTTCTGTGTTGTTCTGTTACAACAGATTGTTGTAACAGAAAGAAATGGTACGGCTATATTTTTTTATCATTTTACGTCTTCATTTTGACGTACATTGGTCAAATATCAAAATATGCCTGTGAAGATAATTTTGTAAAGCGAGAACAAGGATTCTTATGCTTGTTTTCACGGGGAATTAAATTAAATTTTTTTATTAGAATTTTTTGACAAACAATATCGTTTAGAAAACTTCTAAAATTTGCACATAATTTTAATCACGTTCAACGTCTAGCAACCAAAATTTAGAAAATCTGATGTGAGCAGCACATGATTTTCCCTGCAGACTCATATTCACGTTCTCTTTATTTCTTTAATAATTCATTACATTGAGTTTAATTGCACAAAATAACAGTCATAATAATTTTAAATTACGCTGAATTTGCATTTTTAATTCAATTTTTGTTTCTATTTGGTGAATGAACTTCTTTTCAAAGGTGGAGTAGCGAAAATGTGAAAAAACAAAAATATCTCGAGAACGGCTAGTTCTAGAGTAATAGGGTTGGACTTATGCTTTTCATAGTCAAAAATTACATATAAAATAAGCATTTAATTGATATATTTGGGCATACGTAGCCTTTTAAGTTCAGATTCAACGATTTTTGCAGGCCATTTTGCAAAAAAAAAAAAAAATGTTACATGCTTCCGAATCATACCAAAATCTAATCAGCACTAGGTTAAGCTACAAGTTATTTGTTAGCTACAAGTTTTGTGAAATTTGGTATATTAGTGGTTTAGCTAGAGTGCATGCAGCAATTTTTGAGGGCCATTTCGAAAAAAAAGGCAAGTTCTTTTATCCCGAATCACCCAGGGTCACCCACAAGGGACTTACATACCACATTTTATGAATTTCGATCAATTAGTTTCAGTTAGAGTGCATACAAAATCTGCACAGATAGACAGACACACAGGCTTCACGCTAAAAATAGTTTTATCGTGTTCTAGAGGTCCCAAAACGCGTAAATCCGTCGAAAACTCGAGTTGCGATTTTCGACATGATTCCATTACTTTCCCTATACATTACCATATATTGCAGGGAAAGTAAAACTTGGTCACTTCATTTATTTTTTTCTTGAAAGCTTGTGCAAATTAGCTCTATACTATGAACTTGGCCAATGCACTTGGCCAGTGCACTGCGTGCAGTCAAAGTGGAAATGAAAAATAGTTAAAATGTTTGTGACCTAAGTGAAGTAAATAGCGATCTGCCTGATCACGAACTGCCCTGATCGTGAAAAAAGAGGCAAGAGAACTATTTTTTAGCTGCATGTCTAATTATGATATTAAATGTCACGGTATATATACAGAGGCAATATGCTACCGTCAGTGCCTCAAATATTGTGCATTTAGTAAACATTTAAAAATATGTTTACTAAAGATATTTTTAAGATCAAATCAAACTTAAAATTGTAATGCTTTCCTTGATCTTTTTGAGAGCAGTTTTTTTTTCGAGAAAGACCATTACAGGAAGATATATTGCATTTAATAGATAACATCTAAAGTATTTTTACTCTGCAGTCATTTACTTTTGGTTAATTGTTCTAATAATACATATTACCTGTAGAGATTTACACACACAATAGTGCACATTCTGTCTTATAAATATTTATTATAGGTGTTTAGAACTTTCATTTTGATAAACAGGGAGTTTTCGAAAGGCGGTTATGAGGTTTATTTCTTTAGCTATTAGATAATGTGAATTGAAAACATATTCAAAATAAAGTAAAGAGCCATAACAGCATAGTTTGATCGGCAAGGGGAGTATGTTAAACAAGAAAGATCAATCATGCTTAAAGCATTGATTATGAAACACTTTCCAACTTCAATGCAATTTTATTTAAACATGTCTAAAATGCAATACATTCCTCGGTAATATTTTAAAACTTATCACAATACTACATTAATTTATTATATTTGAAACCTTAAACCCTCATCGAAAAAAATTAACTTCATTCAAATGACGGCATTAAAGTATAAATTACCTGGTTTAAACATCTCTAAAATTTGATACATTCCTCGGTAATAATTTTAGAATTATCATAATACTACGATAATTTATTATATTTGAAAACTTCATCGAAAACAACTGAAATTGATTCAAATGACGTCATAAAAAAATAACACGCCTGGCTCTCTCTATAAAAGCAATATTTCATTCATAAATAATTCCCCCATTCATGTCATTCATCAGAATACTATAATAATTTATTTTATTTAAAAATTAAGACCATGGAGCTACAAATAAATTAACTCTATGCTTAAAACTTCATCGAAAAATATCGTCCTTCTCTTTCTACAATCAATGAATACTTCATTCATATCAGCTAAGCAGATTCCATGGACTAAATGATTTTGTGTTAAAGAATTACAGCGATTCTAATACAACTCATTCTACATATTTTGCTGTTTACATTTTACATAGGTGAAAAATAGGCTTAATAGTAGAAATAATCATATTTGGATGAGCATTTAAACTGAAATAAATTGTCATTGCGTTGTTTCAGTATGTAGATGCACAGAATTTAGGCAGAAATAAAGTAGTTTTAGGATGGATACAACACTCAATATGAATTAAAAAGAACTTTAAAAATCACGATTTTGACACAAGATGGATGCCATATATCATTTTGAAGTGGGTCATGTGATCGTTTCATATCATGGACGAGTGATCGCTTCATATAAAAGGTGTTATTAATATTTTAATTTTTATTTAAAAAACTACTGAATATATTTCGCTGAATTTTTTTTTATATATTTTATGGAACAATTTGAATACTGCCTAAAATTTTCGAAGCAATTTGTGAATTTTAAATCCGCTTAAAAAATGCTTGAAAAATTAGGTCCCATAGGGTTCAATGTATTCCATTTTTTCAACCCGGGTTCAATCCAAAACTAATTGGGTGATATTATTCATTTATATTCCCATAGGTCCTATAGACCGTCTGAACAACATACTAAAATTTCTTTTTGATTAAGCCATTTTTACGGCAGTTATCGTGCTAACGGACAGACAGACAGACAGACAGACAGAATGAACAAAGTCATAAACACTTTTCAACTTTGTTGTAAAGGGTTAAAAAAGTTCAATATCTAACTTTTTATGCGTGTTTCTAAGAGTAAGCTTTCCAATTAGTTTCTCACGTATTTGTTAGTTAAAAAAGAAAGCTCAAAATTATTTAAGCATAAATTCACGAAGATATTAAAAAAAATCTGATGCGGACAGCACATGTCTATCCCTACAAGTTTCAAACTCATTTTATTTTTCTTTCTTGCATAACTCATTAAATTAAATTTAATAAAATAAAACTCATATAATTATTTAAAATTATAGTTTTACTTTATTTTTTAAAATTGTAGTTTTACTTAATATTTCGTTTCCATTTGGCGACTGGACATATTTTCAATAGTGGTGTTGCAAAAAGGCTAAAAAACTTGAATATATCGAGAATGGTTAGTCCAAGAGTAATGCGGTTAGACTTATTCTCTTTGTTGTAACAAATCCCGCATAAGACAAGCATTTAATGGATACATTTAAGCATGTGTATGCTTTTATTTCATACTATAACGATTTTTGGGAGCCATTTCGTAAAAAAGGCAGGTTTTGTTTCACTGAATCGTACCAAAAGCAAATCAGCACCAAGGTAACCAACAAAAGACATATCTACCAAATTTGGGAAATTCCGTTGAATAGTTTTTGAGTTAGAGTGAATACATATATTTCACAGGCAGACACATACACATAGACAGGCAGATGACACACTCACAGACACATACACAGACGTCACGCTAAAAATAGTTTTTTCGCGTTCTAGAGGTCCCAAAACGTGTAGATCACTCGAAAACTCGAGTTGCGGTTTTCAACGATTCCAATAATCTCCCTATTCATTACCGTGTATTGCAGGGAAGGGCTAAATCGGATGTGAGCAGCACGTGCTTTTCCCTACAGGCTTAAATTCTTTTTCCCTTTCTTTCTTTCATAATTCATTAAATAGATTTTTTAAATAAAAAAATAAACCGGATAATTATTGGAAATTACTCTGAATTCGCAGTTTCAGTTTAATTTTCGTTTTCATTTGGAAACTGGACTTATTTTCAAAGGCGACGTGGCAAAAATATGTAAAAACTGTAATATCTGAAGAATGGTTAGTTCTAGAGTTATGGGATTGGCCTTATTTTCTATGTCGTCAAAAATTGCGTATAAAACAAGCATTTATATTATTTGAGCATATACTGTCTTTTAGTTTAGACTTTGAGGAATTTTATGGGTCATTTTGCAAAAAAAGCAGGTTCTATTTTGTCAAATCGCACCAAAATGTAATCAGCATCAGGGTAACCCACAATTATCTACTAAATCACTTGGAATTTGATATATTAACTTTTTCAGTTAGAGTGGATACATATACTGAATATACAGACTCACAGACAGACACACACACAGACGTCACGCTAAAAATAGTTTTTTCGCATTCTAGAGGTCTCAAAACGCACAGATATACATAGACTTCCTGCTAAAAATATTGTTTCTGGGTTCTAGAATGCTCAAAACGTGTAGCTAAAACGTGATTGCTAAAAACTCGAGTTGCGATTTTCAACACGATACCAATACTTTCCTTATGCATTACCATGTATTGTAGGGAAAGTAAACAAAAAGTTTACTGACAGGATACTTTGTCATGTCTATTACAGACTCAAATTGGAGTTTTTTGAGGATGAAAGTCTCGATTATAGGGAGATATAGGTAAATTTAAAGATATTTTTATTTTTGGTGAAAACTTTTATTAAGCTGACTTTCGCGAATTTTACAAGTAAAGTGATGGAGTTTTCTGATGTGTTACTAAACTCTTTTGAAGCATCTAAATTTCAGGATGTACTCTAGATGATAATTCATATGGATTCAACATTGCATTCTGAAGGATGTAGGGTGATTTCCAAAGGAATTCTACTCCAGATTCCTTTTTTGGTTTAAAAATTTTTCTGGAAACATTTATTTCGCAGCACTAATAGGGTTTAGATGGATATGGATTCAGTATAAAATTTTGAAGGCTTTCAACTTTAGAATGTTGACATGAACCGTAATTGAGATGTGGCACATTTTTTAAATAAAGTAAAAATAAGAGTTTTAAAGATCTAATAATACTTTTATGTCGGAAATTAGGTTCCCAATGCAATAAACTAGCAAAGCGCATAAAGAGATAAAAATTAACAAGAAACTTGTGAAGGAGTCTTCATATGACGGCAAATGGTGTTTACACTTCATTTTGAAGGAACTATTTTGAGTATTTTTATTTTATTTTGTATAATTTTGTTCAGTCATACGATATTTTGAATAAAAAAACCTGAAAGAGAAATCCTTAGTGAACAACCCTCCCTCTGGAATTCTATGTTGAGTCCATATGTCATCACCGAAGCTCTATCTGTAGTGCATTCCGAGAAATCGATGTTTCAAGGACATTTCTTAGACAGAAGTGAGAAAACGAACGGTGGTGGTAAGTTTTAGTCAACCCCTACCTCCTTTGAAATTCAATGCTGAATCAGTCATTATCTAAACTCTCTCTAGAGCCAATCTTGAGAAATCGAGGACATTTCTTAGACAGAAGTGAGAAAACGAACGGTGGTGGTGGTAAGTTTTAGTCAACCCCTACCTCCTTTGAAATTCAATGCTGAATCAGTCATTATCTAAACTCTCTCTAGAGTCAATCTTGAGAAATCGATGTTTCAAGGACATTTCTTAGACAGAAGTGAGAAAACGAACGGTGGTGGTAAGTTTTAGTCAACCCCACCTCCTTTGTAATTCAATGCTGAATCAGTCATTATCTAAACTCTCTCTGGAGCCAATCTTGAGAAATCGATGCTTCAAGGACATTTCTTAGACAGAAGTGAGAAAACGAACGGTGGTGGTAAGTTTTAGTCAACCCCTACTTCCTTTGAAATTCAATGCTGAATCAGTTATTATCTAAACTCTATCTAGAGCCAATCTTGAGAAATCGATGTTTCAAGGACATTTCTTAGACAGAAGTGAGAAAACGAACTGTGGTGGTAAGTTTTAGTCAACCCCTATCTCCTTTGAAATTCAATGCTGAATCAGTCATTATCTAAACTCTATCTATAGAGCCAATCTCGAGAAATTGATGTTTCAAGAAAATGTTTCGAACCAGAGGTGGAAATTCTTAGTGAACACCTATTTCCCTCCTGAATTCGATGCTGAATCTATATAATTCATCATCTAAGTTATATCTGAAGCATATCTTAAGATTTTTTTTAATGGCCGAGCGCTTGTTAGTGGTCGAATCTTGAATCATTTTGCCGTCACATGACATTGCCCTGACGCACCATGGGGGGGGGGGGCGGATTTGCATTCTACCCTAAACGGACATCAACACAACACTAGACCTTGGAAATGTAAGGATCGTCGGCCAATAAAAATAGCAGCCAATGAAAATCGCCGCTACTTCACGAAAACAGCCAATGGATTAGAGTTCTCGCTTAAGACATTTTTACTATGTAAAGTATTTTATTTACAACTTTCTAAACCTGATTATATTTATATACACAAAAAATATTAAACTATTTTCAATTAAAATTTGCTCAAAGTCTATCAATATAGGTAATAATCGCCGCATTTATAGGCATATTTCAATGTTGATGAAATGTAATAATTTACTTCGATAAAAATATAAATTATATTCTCAAGTCTAGAAATTTAAGGAATAATCCCCATATTTCACGATTACTAGCAGACGATCCCGAAATACTACAGTAAAGGTAGGGCGACAAGATTGGCTGTTACGTTCCGAGGGTGCCGGTGATTGTCTCATTTACAAGGTCTAGTCACCATCCATCCCCACAGATGGGATAGGAACCCATAACACAGCAGTCGATAGAGCTCGAAGAGACGCTTGCCTCGGCTACTGGATCTCGAGAAATAGATATTTCAAAGGAAACATAAAACTTTGAATCGGAAGTGACATCTCTAGAAGCAGAAGTAGAACTCCCTTGGAAGTATCTTAACCCCCCCCCCTTTTGAAATTTCAAGCTGAATCTACATTATTCATTCTCTAAGTTCTATCTATAGCCAATTCTGAGAAATAGATGTTTCAAGATCGGATGATGTTCATAGATGCTCATAAATCGGAAGGGAAAATTCTTAGTGAGCAACCTGCCTCCAGAATTTGATGCTTAATCCATACTAGTTATCAATCTAAGCTATATCTGTAGTCAGTCTTGATAAATAAATGTTTCAAGTAAAGTGAAAATTTTTGAATTGGAAATTAAGAAAGAGACGGAAGAGGTAATTTTTAGTGATCCCTCTCTCTTTTCCAGTCCCTTCCAAAATTTGATGCTGAATCCAAATCAGTCATCATCTGAGCTTTATCTATAGCATATCCTGAGAAATAGATGTTTTAAGAAAATAAAATCTATGCAAAAACAATATTATGGAAATTTTTTTTGCCACTAATAAATAAGAGCCAAAAATGTTCAATACCCCCCTCCCCCTTATTAGATAGCTTACCATATAGTCAATGAAATATTTAAAATGTGCATTGTGTTTGAAATTTAGAACAACTCAGTTCGATCAGACTAAAAGACGCAGAGGTTAAATACTCGTACATATAATACATGAAGGAAAAATGGGATTTGATTACAAATTATGTTCATTGGAACAACTAAATATTAAAATTAGTTTAGTGTTTGTTCTTTAATAATCTAATAACATGACAGACCATGTGGGCGTTACCTGCTAGAAAATCTGTTTATATCTAATATAAGATAAGTAGATATACTTATACTGTTATATTAGGCGAAAACAAAATTTCGATGTCGAACTAATATTTCTAAACAGGGTTGTTAAGTGTCGAAAGCCCAGACCGCCCGACTCGTCCTAAGACATGGAGTAGCTAAATGGATGGCCGGAAGGTTGTTAAGTGTTGTTGTTGAGACCCAGACCGTCCGACCTACCAGAAAGGAGGTTGTTAAGTGTTGAAGGCCCAGACCACACGACCAACCCAGGGGGTTTATGGTATCATGTTGTGTGGTCGGGAGAAGGTTGTTAAGTGTGTAAAAGTTAGATGCATAAGATATCGGATAGTTTGTGTTTAATGAAAACGGTTGCAGTACCTCTAATGGACATTTTGAACTGTTTTATGGAGTACTTATTAATACAACTTTAAAACTGAGATTGGTGTCAAATTGGCGATCTTGACGATATAATTAGGGCGATATCGCCAACTTGGGGAATTTGTGAAATGTAGCCAAGTTTGAATTACTATTGACTTGGCTACATTTTTGCAAAGTCGCCAAGTTGAGAATTGAGCCAAATTTGTCGCAAGTGTCACAAATAGACAGGCAAAGATAAAGGTTTAAATATTAATACAAGCACTTCTATAACTAATAATAAGATATAAACAGAGATTTATTAAAATTTGATTCAAATTTCACACCTTTTCATTATAGATTATCGATCTTCATTTACTGCAACATTTTTCTTTTCAAACTAGCATCTTGAAAATCAATATCAACTAAGATTTTGTATAAATAAGTCGATCTGCAAAGCTTAGTGTCGATTTGAGTCGACTCGTAAATAGACCTGCCTGAGTACTCGATTACGTTTTGCTGTTATAACCACAACTTTGTCTTCCTGCTCCATGATTAGCGAGGGCGACTTCCTAGAAAGAATCTAGAACACGTTCAACTGATTTGAAACGCTGCTCAGAGCCAAAATACAATGCTATATGAGATCTTCAAATTTTGGCAATATCAGTCACTCTGTGGCCTTTTTCAAATTTTCCCCTCGTGAAATTATCCCCGCGTGAAATCATCTTGATGTTATTTTTGAGATATTGCAAGACATCCAAGTGTAAAGCTTTACTTTTACGAAAAAAACTTTATTTAAACACAACGCTTGCCACAGCCTTTTGCCTTTTATCCTTTTAAGTGCAGCCACGCAAACCCAGTGCACACAATGAAAATGTGCGGAAATGTACATCGAGGTTAATTAATATAAAGTTGCTCCGGCAGCCTGGCATCCAAAAAAAAAATAAGATTTTGACGTCATTGGGAGATAATTCGTTGCCAAATTACAGAAAGCAAAGCTTTCTAGCTAAAAAATATTTTTTAAAAAATCTTTGCTAAAAAATATTTTCTTGCCAAATTCTTGAAATATAATTATTTTAATGATCTGTGATGATGCACAGCTTCAATTTTCAGCAAATAACGAGCAAATATGCATTTTGTTATCTAAATTTGCATGATACTGCTAAATCTGACTTCAAATTAACAAGTCCTTATTACCTTATGTCTGGTTCTGTTCCTTTTTAATTTTGTGCTATTACATTCCAGTCAACCAAACAGCAAATCTTAAACAATGTAAATATAAACAAGAAAGATCAATCATGCTTAAAGCATTGATTATGAAACATTTTCCAACTTCAATCCAATTTTATTTAAACATGTCTAAAATGCAATACATTCCTCGGTAATATTTTAAAACTTATCACAATACTACATTAATTTATTATATTTGAAAACTTAAACCTTCATCGAAAAAAATGAACTTCATTCAAATGACGGCATTGAAATATAAATTGCCTGGTTTAAACATCTCTAAAATGTGATACATTCCTCCGTAATAATTTTAGAATTATCATAATACTACGATAATTTATTATATTTGAAAACTTCATCGAAAACAACTGACATTCATTCAAATGACGTCGTAGAAAAAATAACACGCCTGGCTCTTTCTATAAAAGCAGCATTTCATTCATAAATAATTTCCCACTCATGTCATTCATCACAATACTATAATAATTTATTTTATTTAAAAATTAAGACCATGGAGCTACAAGTAATTAAACTCTATGCTTGAAACTTCATCGAAAAAAATCGTCCTTCTCTTTATGAAATCAATTAATATTTCATTCATATTAGCCATGCAGACTCCATGGACTAAATTATTTTGTGTTAAAAAAATACAGGAATTCTAATACAACTCATTCTATATATTTTGCTGTTTACATTTTACATAGGTGAAAAATAGGCTTAGTTGTAGAAATAATCAAATTTAGATGAGCATTTAAACTCAAATATATTGTCATTGCGTTGTTTCAGTATGTAGATGCACAGAATTTAAGCAGAAATAAAGTAGTTTTAGGATGGATACAACACTCAATATGAATTAAAAAGAACTTTAAAAAATCACGATTTTGAAACAAGATGGATGCCATATCTCATTTTGAAGTGGGTCACGTCATCTTTTCATATCATGGTCACGTGATCGCTTCATATAAGAGGTGTTATTATTATTTTAATTTTTATTTAAAAAACTATTGAATATATTTCGCTGAATTTTTTTTTATATATTTTATGGAACAATTTGAATATTACCTAACATTTTCGAAGCTATTTGTGAATTTTAAATCCGCTTAAAAAATATTTGAAAAATTAGGTCCCATAGGGCTCAATGTATTTCATTTTTTCAACCCAGGTTCAATCCAAAATTAATTGGGTGATATTATTCATTTATATTCCCATAGGTCCTACAGACCGTCTGAACAACATACTGAAATTTTATTTTGATTAAGTCATTTTTACGGCAGTTATCGTGCTAACGGACAGACAGACAGAATGAACAAAGTCATAAACACTTTTCAACTTTGTTGTAAAGTGTTAAAAAGCATAATTTATAACGTACATTTTTGTGATTGTTTGACTGTCTCTACGTTATTTTTGCTAGAAACTAATACTGATCATGTTCTAGTCACTTCATTTTCACATTTTTATAACATTTATCTATGTGGAAGTGGCACCACTGGTAATCATTATCTGCTTATATGATATTATCTGCTTATGCAGAATTCTCCCGAAAATGCGCCCGCATTGTCGGCAAATGATCTCACAAATTAGGCTCAGAGCGAGGGATATAAAAGCTAAGTTAGGCATCCATGGGATAGACCACTTAATTTACCACACCCTTTTGCTCTTCATTCTTTGAAGATCTGCTGCGTAACACCTATACGCGCGATTCGAATATGTGCGTGTTCACTTTCTCCTACTGGAAATCGCCAGTTATGCAAATAACTACAAGATGTTTCGTCTGATTTTGCGGTTGTTATCTTCAGAAACAGTTTTTTTCCTTAAGCTTTGTATACTAGTGTACATAGCTAGTGATATATAAAATGCCGTTAATAGCGATAAATTTAAAAGGATATTTAAAATTCCATTTCCTGTCTATAATGATATATAATTGGAGGTTGAACTGATATTTTCATCGGTGCAAATATCTTTTCTGGTGAAATCTTGAGTGCAGTTTCACACTCGAAAGCATTCTAATACTATGTGGTAAACGATTCTTAAATTAAAGGAGAAAAAGAACAGAGAAATTAAGTTAACAACTCAAATTGCAGTACCAGATATTCGACTTCAAGGATTATGCAAGAAGGACGTAATATAAAATACAGGTACTACTAGACTTACAAGTTCTTAGACTTACGACAATCTGCACTTGCAATCTTTTAAAATCTCTAAAAACAATTTTTATCACACTATGTATTGTTTATTACCTTACAAAAATCACCACTTCATGAAAAAAATACTCCCCGCCAAACTTAGCGCAAGCCATTTTGAAATTTTATAAAATTTTTGGAAATGGCTCCTTGTACTTGGCGGAACGATTTTCCCCTTGAAGCGGCGTTTCTTGTTGAAGACCCAGACCGTCCGGCTCGCCCTGAGGGCTTGAGCAACCATTTGGACGGCCGGGCGGCGTTTCTTGTGAAATTTCAATACTTTTTACAGAAATATTTATCAACATGATTATGCAATAATGCAGACATTGCAAACTGTATCTTACCACCAAACACCATTCATTTCTTTTTTCACTTGTTAAAATTCTAAATCAAATTTACCTTCAAGATTTAAAAGAAAATTATGTACCTCCAATAAGAACACGAAAATTGAGCACATTATTACTTTCCCTATATACATATTATAATGTATAGGGAAAGTATTGCCACAAAAGTGTCCGTTCGAAATGCTTGGCGAAATTGTGGCGTTGAAATTGGCGGAATATCGACAACTTAGCGAGATTTTTTAAATATTGTCAAATTGAAGAAAATATCGCCAAATTGATAAAAATATCGCAAATTGATAAAATTAATGACTAATTGATGAAAATTCAATATCTTTGAAAGAATATACGAATCTATATAAATAAAATTGAAAATCTGTCTGTCTGTCTGTTTGTCCCGTCATCACGGGAGAACGGCTAAACCGAATTTGATGAAATTTTGTGGATAACCTGGAAATAGTCCCACTTAAAATTTAGTCCATATTTGGAGTTTTTACGATCAGTGGTTCTCGAGATATTAGTAAAAAACGAAATTTTTGTTTGTTTCATCATCACGGGAGAACCGCTAAATCGAATTTGATGAAATTTTGTGGATAGCCTTGAAATAGCCTCCCATAAATTTAGCTCAAGTTTCGAGTATCTGAGATCAGAGATTGTCGAGATATTAATGAAAAACGAAACTTTTTCCTAGGAGTTCTACTCTCTAACTCCGTGGTTTATCCAAACGAAAAGCTTGAAAATCGTTTGAAAGTGAATTCAAAGTTATCTCTGGGTTTGAAGAGAGATTTTTTGAGCTAATTAGTCACTTTCTGAAAATATGAATTGTTTGAAACATGATTTAAATGGGAAATCTATCTCTTTGGTTTATTTTCCACGGGTTTTTACTGAACAATGAAAAGTATAAAGAAATCAAAATGGTTATTTAATTTCGCAGTTTATGAGGAAGCTTCTATCTTATATCATGTTGCTCAGAAACGCAATTAAATTAAATCTGTCAGTTAATTTTAATTATTATTTTTTCGATTTGAATAATAAATAAATGGATATAAAAATATATTTTAGAAAAGAACGATTTGATTTTTCTTATAGCATTTTTGACTGGATAATATCAATTACGGTCTTCAGGTTTAAACGTTATTATTATTGATATTTTCGGGGATTATTGATTCAGGAATTATTGATATTTTCAAGTTATTATGCCATTGTTTTATTATGACGAAAATTGTTGAAACTCATACATAGTACGTTGTAGGAGTAATCTTCTACAAATGCACGGGTATATCTTCTAATCTAGGAGAATATGAGTAGTACAGGTATATTGGCATATATTTTGATATATATTGGCATATATTGGAATCAATTACGACCTTCTGGTATAGAGTACGGGGATTATTGATATTTTCAATTTATTACGTCAGCTCTTTTATTTTGGCAAATATTTTTGAGACTCATATTGTAATACGGGTAATCTTCTATTAACACACTGACATATTTTCTAATCTGCGACAATATAAGTAGTACGGGGTTGCATATATTGATCCAATTCCTTTTTTTTTTTGTAAATTTGCTTACAAAAGGGGCCAGGATGTTTTATTCTTCAGATCTGCCCGTGAAGATAATTTCGCATAGTGAGATATTCTTAACTTCTTTTTAGGAGCAATAAATTTAATATTTTAACAGAATTTGCACATGATTGCGAATTATAAATTTATTCATATTATATACTCCGTACGGAGAACGGGTATGCTGCTAATCTACTATAAGAGAAAATACTTGGGTAAAGTTTTGTATTTGGACTCCATTAGTCGTTTATCTACTATGAGAGTAACCTATTTCTCGGTCCATAACGCTTGGCGAAATTTTGGCATTGAAATTGGCGGAATATCACCAACTTGCGAGATTTTTTAAATGTTGCCAAATTGACGAAAATGTCATCAAATTAATAAAAATGACGCTAAATCAATGCAAATGACGACTAATTGATGAAAGTTCCATATCTTGGAAAGAACCTAACAAGCGACTATATGAATAACCCATTTCCTGGCCCGTCAGTAATGCTTGGCGAAAAATTTAGCGGAAGTCGCAAACTTGACGACTTTTATAAATATTGCCAGATTGACGAAAATGTCGCCAAACTGATAAAATGTCACCAAATTGATAAAAATGACTCTACAGCAAACAACAACATGGTTTTAGTGAGAGGTACTCGACTGAGTCAGCTATCCAGGAGGTCCTGGAAGCGATACAGGAAAGGAAAGAAAAAGATAAACACATAGTGCTTGTCTGATTCAATATAGAGGGAGCATTTGACTCTTCCGTGGGCCACGATGAGAAGAATGGAAGATACAAGATGCCCTGGCAACATTGCTAGAACATTGTCCACGTACCTCAGTAAGATAAAGGTCTTGGTCAGCTGGGGTTCAGGAAGTAAAGAAATTGAAGTCTTTAAGGGCTGCCCGCAAGGGTCTTTTCTGGACCTGCTGCTCTGGACCTTGGTTGCCGATGAGGTACTTCAGACGATGAATAGCAGTGTTGCAAAACTAATTGCTTATGCTGATGATAATGTCAGGTAGTACTTGGAGAGAACTTGAGTGGAGTGGCCAGGCTATAATCGATCATTTTATAGGCTGGTGTGATAAGATAGGACTCATGGTGCCCCCCGAGAAATCTGTGCAGATAGGATATGGAAAGAAAAAACCCATGTAAACCAGCCGACAATAAGGGTCAGCGGCCGAGGAATTCAAATGAAAAGCATGTTGAATTATCTTGGGGTGGCATTAGACCAGATCCAGTCATGGATGCCTCTCATTGAGGCCTTAAAAGTCACATTGAGGCTTAAGTTTTACAGATGCACAGGCACCTAGTGAGGTACGCTCTCAGGACGTGGGGCATTCGACCAAAGCTGCTCACATTGTGGTACTTAACAGTGGTTGAGAGGGCAGCGGGTGTTTGAGGCACCAATCTGAAGGGATATCATGAAAGGAAACTGTCATCCGCACAAAGGCCTTTCTTACTCCTGAAGACAAGGGCCTATCTCTCAACTTCGAAGTAGGCTGTCCAGGTGCTGGAGGGTGTCATGCCCATCCATCATACTCTCGTAAAGAAAGGATTAACAGCCAAAGTCAGCAAACTGAGGGTGGCCCACGAGGAGAGGGGTCTGAACCATGTTCCGGAGGATTATGTACAAATGATATCAAGCTGGAGCACATATCCAACCACGGACAGTGTTAGAAAATATATAACGGAATATCCAACAAAGAACAAAATAACAATATACACAGATGGCTCAAAGACAAACTCGGGTACTGAAGCGGCCTTCTGCGTTTACACAGACAACATACTTACACATAAGCAGACTCAGACTTCAAAATAAAAACTCCATCTTCCAGGCAGAAATGTATGCGATTTCAGAGGTTCTAACATGGTTGATACAACACTGTCGCCAACTGCGGTAATTGCCACAGAAAGCCTATCAAGTCTTGAAGCCTTGAAGAAGCACCAAACGACATCGGGGCAGGTTAGGGATGCCCAGAATTTAATTAGAAACGTGGGTTGTAGAGTATAGCTAACTTGGGTTCTAGTACACACAGTAATAGAGGGTAATGAGTGTGCGGACGAGGCAGAAAAGAACGCAACGGAACATCCTGAAGATATAATTCATTCCGGTGTCACGTGCCCGATATCAAGCCTCAAGAAGGACTTAAAGTAATACTATATAAAAAAGTGGCAAGAACGCTGGACGGCATCAGAAAAGGGTCGTAAAACACACACATTCACACCACAAGTCAGAACAGACAGACAACCTACAAACAGTGAAACAACAATGTTCTTCACAGGATATGGTCCTTTTCCGTCCTTCCTACATCAGATAGGTAAGAGCGCCAAGGACTTTTGTGTCTTTGGGGATGTCGGCGACACAATTCACTACATATCATTTTGTCCACTGACGCATAGATACCATGTTAGAACACCAGCAACAGACAGTGGCCCTCTGGACTGACAGAGTTCTGAAAAACTCATCAACACTGGCAAGAATAAAAAAAGTCATCAATTACCTGGAAGTTAACGAAGTTTATCTCATAAATATAACACCACGCAACACACACACTCCAATTCGCAGTGATTGTGTACATAGATAAAAATAGATAAAGTGATTGTGTACATAAATAAAAATAGATAAAGTGATTGCGAACAGAGATAAAAACAGATAAAGTGAGTGTGTACATAGATAAAAATAGATAAAGTGATTGTGTGCATAGATAAAAATAGATAAAGTGATTGTGTACATAGATAAAGATAGAAAAAGTGATTGTGTACATAGATAAAAATAGATAGTGACTTTGACCATAGATAAAAATGGATTAAGTGATTGTGTACACAATCACTTTATCCATTTTATATTAAAATTTAGTATTGGACGGACATTTGAAGGATACAAACTTATAAAACAAACTCAAAGAACTTGAAAACAATAATATTTTAATCGGCTAGGTGTTTGCGTATACCGTAGCCAATATGCACTGTCAAGCACCTGCGAGTGCTTTCTGGAGCTGATATTTCCAACTGTTTGCAAACACGCAGCGGTATATGTTGCCTACACTAGAGCTCCTATACTACAGACTGACTTATAAAGCATATTGAAGACCAGTAAGGTTTCTACAGATACATGGGTTACCATATTTGGCGGTTTAATACATGCTCCAAATATTGATTTTTACAGGTATTTGATAATATTAGCAAATTTACGATTGAGTTATATTTTTATAAATATGAGTAAGATTGGAGTAACATTTGTAATTACGTGGCATTTATTAACAAGAATCCAAAATATGATTCTCACTCTATAAGCAGATTAACAAATAGATGGACATTTTTTTTAATTATTTTTTTGCGAAAATCCGGTCTTATTAAAATTTATGAAATACTTTGATGTATATTTCTATTTTACGTCTGTTACAGTTCTAACCTTATGTAGAATAAAATATGGTCTTATTATGAGCTCAGAAAGACCTTGAATTATTTGAAATACCTGTACTAAATAATAAAAAGTTATTTTTGAAATATATATTTATGATGATATATAGTAGTGTGTGAATTACCCGGGGAGGAGGCACTTTAAAATAAAAGTGTGTATTCAATTTTAAAGGTACTACAATTTTAAAGAGGGGCAATTTTGTTATAAACCGTATAGATTAGATAAATACAGCATTTAAAATCTTAATAATAATAATAAATTACATAAATATGTATTGTAAGCAATATATTTTTATGCCTAGTACAAAAGAATTGAAGTACTTTAAAATATAATATTGAGGGAATCATCTAAACTGGATCCTCTAAATATAGCACCAATGTTTACATCAAATGATTGGCGCCAATCATCGTCTTGACGATGAAAATATCAGTGGTATTTCACAGTAAATTCGAGTCATTCAGACATCATTTCTATCAGTTTTTAGTAAAAAAATCCTATTTGATCATTCATTATCTTTTATGATATATGCATTTCGATTTATTTACCATTTTAGCTTACGTTTACATAATTATTATAATATGGTAAGATATCCACTTGGCGCCAGATTGTTAACAGTAGGATTCAACAATTTTATGATTCATTATACTCTAAAAATGCAATAAAGTGTATAAAACTTGAAAGATATTAGTGTAACATGAATAAATCTTTAATATATATATAATTTGAGGCAATTATACTTTTAAGTTTGGAAAAAAGAACAACACATTCAGGACTACAAACCACGTTTACTAAGATAAGAATATAATAAATAAAAATCAATAATAATACATACTACATTTACCGAAATTATAAAATGAATGTTTAAAATAAATACTTTATATAAAAATAGAAGTTTCAATTACAATATTGTGAAATTTAGCTTTCACAAGTATGCTCCTGTACCAGGTGTCCAATGATTCTGCCGACTATTTATAAGCCATTTTTTACTTTCCCTGCAATACATGGTAATGTATAGGGAAAGTATTGGAATCATGCCGAAAATCACAACTCGAGTTTTCGACGGATCTACACGTTTCAAGACCTCTAGAATACGAAAAAACCATTTTTAGCGTGACGTCTGTGTGTGTGTCTGTGTGTCTGTCTGTCTGTGCAGATTTTGTATCCACTCTAACTAAAAAACTAATGGACCGAATTTCACAAAATTTTGTAGGTAAGTCACTTGTGGGCGGGGCTGGTGCTGATTAGTTTCGGGTACGATTCGGAATAAAAGAACCCGCCTTTTTTTGCGAAATGGCCCGCAAAAGCTTGTATCCACTCTAGCTGAAAAACTAATAGACCGAATTTCACAAAATTCGGTAGATGAGTCACGTATAGGTCACCCTGGTGCTGATTAGATTTTGGAACGATTCAGAAAAAAATAACCTGCCTTTTTTTGCAGAATGGCCCGCAAAAATTGTCAAAATCAAAACTAAAAAGCTACGTATGCTCAAATATATCCATTAAATGCGTGTTTAATGCGTAATTTTTAACGAAGAAAAGAATAAAGCCAACCCCATTACACTAGGACTAGCCGTTCTCGAGATATTTTAGTTTTTCGTACTTTCCCTACACCACCTTTGAAAATAAGCCCGATTACCGAATGAGAACGAAAATTGAATAAAAGTGAAATAAAATTAATTAAAATAAAGAGAACGTTAATATAAGTTTGCAGGGAAAGTCATGTGCTGCTCACATCAGATTTTTACTTTCCCTGCAATACATGGTAATGTATAGGGAAAGTATTGGAATCATGTCGAAAATCGCAACTCGAGTTTTCGACTGATCTACACGTTTCGAGACCTCTAGAATACGAAAAAACTATTTTTAGCGTGACGTCTGTGCGTGTGTCTATGTGTCTGTCTGTCTGTGTGTCTGTGTGTCTGTCTGTATGTGTGTTTGTCTGTCTGTCTGTGTGTCTGTCTGTCTGTGCAGATTTTGTATCCATTCTAACTAAAAAACTAATTGACCGAATTTCACAAAATTTGGTAGGAAAGTCACTTGTTCACGAATCTGGTGCTGATTAGTTTTGGGTATGACTCGGGTTAAAAGAACCTGCCTTTTTTTGCGAAATGGCCCGCAAAAGCTTGTATCCACTCTAACTGAAAAACTAATGGACCGAATTTCACAAAATTTGGTAGATAAGTCACTTGTAGGCCACCCTGGTGCTGATTAGATTTTGGTATAATTTGGAAAAAAATAACCTGCCTCTTTTTGCAAAATGGCCTGCAAAAATCATCAAAATCTAAACTTAAGAATCACGTATGCTCAAATATATCCATTAAATGCTTGTTTAATACGTAATTTTTAGAGAAGAAAAGAAAAAGACCAACCCCATTACACTAGGAACAGCCGTTCTCGAGATATTTTAGTTTTTCGTATTTTCCCTACCCCACCTTTGAAAATATGTCCTGTTACCGAATGAGAACGAAAATTGAATTAAAAGTGAAATAAATTTGATTAAATAAAAGAGAACGTTAATATAAGCCTGCAGGGAAAGTCATGTGCTGTCCACATCAGATTTTTTTATTCCCTCTTCATTTCTAGGAAATCGGAATTACTTAAACCTTTTTCTAGTATGTTTAGAGCAGTTTGGTGTAGAACACCCACCAAAAATTATTTCAATAGTACTTCCTAAAGTGAAAATACGAATAGAGCTAATGCTAATGGCTTACGCTTTCGGCCTGGGTGGGCTTCAATATGCTTGACGAGTCAGCTCGTATATAGAGGAGCCTTAGCCTACACCAATGCCTTGTGCAAGGTTGGCAGTCCGCCTGCGGATCGTCCGAGGCAATGCTTTGCAAATTTTTACTTTCCCTACATTACATGGTAATGTATAGGGAAAGTACAGGAATCATGCCGAAAATCTCGAGTTTTCGACGGATCTACACGTTTCGAGACCTCTAGAACACGAAAAAACTATTTTTAGCGTGACGTCTGTGTGTGTGTCTGTCTGTCTGTGCAATGTATGTATCCATTCTAATTCAAAAACTAATGACCGAATTTCATAAAATTTGGTAGGTAAGTCACTTGGGTATGACCCTGGTGCTGATTAGTTTTTGGTACGATTCGTAAAAACAGAACCCGCCTTTTTTGTGAAATGGCCCGTAAAAATTTCATGTATCCACTCTATCTAAAATACTAATTGTCCAAATTTCACAAAATTTTGTAAATAAGTTACTCTGGTGCTGATTAATTTTGGTATTATTCCGAAAAGAACAACCTGCCGTTTTTTACGAAATGGCCCTCAAAAATCGCAAAATCTAAAAAAAGCTACATATGTTCAAATATATCAATTAAATGCTTGTTTTATACGTAATTTTTGATGAGAAAAATAATAAGAACAACTCTATTACTCCAGGACTAATCATTCTCGAGATACTTGAGATTTTTCGCATTTCGTTATGCCACTTTTAGAAAAATGTCTAATTACCAAATAAAAACAGAAATTGAATTAAAAATGCAAATTTAGTGTTATTTTGTGCAATTAAATTTAATGAATTATTAAAGAAATAAAAAAATGCATTTGAGTCTGCAGGGAAAGTCATGTGCTGCCCACATCAGATTTTTAATTCTGTCATATGACGGGCATATATATCTTCTAGTCTAAAATAAAAGACTACACATGCTCAACTGTATTATTAAATACTTGCTGTTTACGTAATTTTTGACGATGAAAAGAATAAGATTAACCCCATTAGTCTAGAGCAAACCTTTTTTGAGAGTTTTTATTTTCTTTTTTTTTTCAGTATCGCCTTTCAAAATATGTCCAGTCGTCAAAAAAACAAAAATTAAATTTCAAACTGAAAACTCGGTGTAATTTTAAATAATTATCCGTATCTGTGCAATAAAACTCAATTTATTGAATTATCAAAGAAAGAAAGACAAAATGAATTTGGGTCTGTAAGGAAAGAGTCATGTGCAGCCCACATCATATTTTTTGTTTCGTACTTCAGAGCTTTGTGGGCGTATTATAGAGAGAAAAGAATCAAATCTTTAGCTATCTTGAGGGCTGAGCTACAGACTCATAATAATTGAGTAATATGCACTTGCCAGCTATGGATTCGGATATGGTGAATTTTTGTATTTTCCGAAAGTTAAGTTTAAGGACTAAAAGTATAAAAACATCGCATAAATACAACACACATTTAAATTTCAGGATCAACAGCGGCGTAGCTATGAATTTTAGCCCCTTAAGCAAAATATGTAAAAGCTCCTTCCGCCAAAATTTGAGTTTTCCCAAAACAAACATTGGATAGGGGGATTTCAGTCTTGGTCCTCCAAAATAAAAGTATTTAAGAAAATGCTTTTATTTGGGTAGAGGGGACAAAATTTTACCCCTCTTTTCTCCAAAATTTTAATTTTCCCGAAACAAAATAAAAGTATTTAAGAAAATGTTTCTATTTTTTATTTGAGGGGGGGGGGAGGGGGCTTTTTTATGAGTTAAAAATTAGAATTTTTGGTATTTCCTTTAATTTCTTTTCTGAAAAGGTCTTCCAAGGAGACAGATAAACGAAAAGCAGGATATTATGAATGAACGGTAACGGAGGAAGGAAAGAATAGCAGAAGATAAAGATTGAACGGAAAGGAAACAATGTGAAACATAGTGAGCAATCCTTCTAAACCAATAATGGAGGATCATGAGGCATTTTATGCTACCCTTTTTGCTTTCGAAACATTCTGATTCCTAAATTTTTGTGTATACTCTATTTATACACAAATTTTTAATTTTTAGTTTTTATTACAGCATTTGCTGATCATTTTTGATGAAGATTAGCAATATTGCGACACATAGAACGTTTTTGTACTGCCATCGCAGGACATGGATGCCCATAGAAATTGTGGCTCCCTCTAGAAACATTTATCACGTTCCTCTCCATATTTAATTTTCTCTTTGTGAATTTTTCATGCCTTTTAAAGCCCCCCAAAAAATATTGACAGTCTGTTCACCCTTTGGAGTTCCCTCCCGCTAGTAGTGTCAGCTCCCATTATGGGCTGCCCTGTTGCAGGCATCGGCTATTTCAGCTGAGGGACGCTTAAGAGAGAAATTGGTTCACTAATTCTGTTATTTGCTTTGGGAGCGTAATCACAACATACAAGCTTATTCTCCAATTCCAAAATTAAACATTTTCGAGTTACTTCTATGTAGTTTCCGCATTCTGCGACTGACCGCACTTTAGCCAATATTCTTCAGTGCATGACGAAACACATTTTGGAAATTGTTCGCCACTCAATAAATCAGAGGTTGTTACGAGGGCCTCTTAATTAATGGTTCGGGTCCTCAATAAAGCACGGTTACTCCCAGAGACCTCACGTATTACTCGAAATCAGGTATGAGGTCAGGAACCTGATTTATGAGTGTGCGTGGGATACCCCCCCCCCCTTTTTGGGGCCTCTAGAAACAGCTTTGGTTTTCGACGGTTTCCATTTACGACAAAATATTATAGAGTTTTAAGATAATGACAGGTATTTCACGTGGTTAAGGAAACTACTGGATAGAAATAAAACATTTCCGGAAAAAATAGTAAAGGAGTGGGTCATTTTGTACCAGAATTAGAGATTAAATATGCTATCCAGACGTATTCCGAATGATGAAACTTTTTAATGCATATACAATAAGTAGATTTGATTTCCTTTATATTGCAGCTTTCATATCGATTTTTACTCTTTCAGCAAATTATTTACCTATTTGTTGACACTACTTTTCCATTCCTATATATATATATATATATATATATATATATATATATATATATATATATAGGATATATATATAAAGAATATTTGCAATATTAAAGTTATTATATCTTGATGATTATAATTAAGATGCAGATATTTTAATTTTGAAAAATGAGGATTTAATGTAATAAAAATTCACTATAAATTTAACCAACAAATAATAGCATGTAGTAGTAGAAAAAATAATTAATAAGCATTCCTTCAAAATTCTACATAATATTGAAAAATTACATATTTATTAATAGATAAATAAATATTTAAAAATAATTTTCATACCAAGTGTATACAAACATGAGCAACATAGTTAAAGTGTTCAATTAAGAATTGAGAAAAATAAAAAATCATAAATATGATCGACTTACTGTACAGGACAGGATTAGGAGCCTTAATGGACGTCGACACCTAATCCCACCTTCTGCCAATCGTCCAGAATAGTATCCCTTGATACAGGGTACATGGAGAATGGCAAATGATTTCGAATGGCTGACAGCGACGCCATTGGTGTGGACGTGGCTCCTCTCCTGACCGCACGATCCTCTCGAGCAGTTGTCTGTCTGGAGCGTCCTGAGCCTCTGCGACGGTTACATTTGCCTTCTCTGATCCACTGTTGCCGATGCCGAGCAACCACCATATCGCTTCGGCAAAGATGGCGACTGATACATCTGTTGGACCAACCAACTTCCCTTAGCCTATGATGTGACATTTCATTAAAGTCGACAATTGTTCGTAGCTCCGTCGATTACGTCTCAAAGGCATCTTTGTACACTACTTGCAATATCAAAGCAGAAAATCCAGTTCCAATTTCACGTGAGTGAGAAGACCCGTCGTTTTAAATACTGCACGATGCGTCGCTCTCATGCGCGTTGCACGAACCCTATAATATTATTGGCATATATATATGCCAATAATATTATAGGGTTCGTATATATATATATATATATATATATATATATATATATATATATACTTGTTTACATCTGTTATTTCCTTCAGATTTTATATTCGATGTTTCACTTCGATATAACATCTGAAGGATACGAATGTAGATTTTAGGAGGGGACTCACTTGAATTATAGTAAAAAATACATAATTCACTTTGAAAAAGACAGGAAACATAAATCTGTAAATACATAGTATACAGTACTCTCCCTTAAAGTAAACTCAGTTTCCCCCAAAGCGTATGCCACAAGTTCCTCGAAAGGACATCATGAGTTCAGAATTAATCCTAAATTAACCTCTAAACACTACTGTTAATTACCTAAAATAGTACAAGACACTACATACGGATTAACCCTTGCATCAACTTGCAGCAGTTTCATTAGCATTCGTGTATCACTTAACGATTGACAATCGGTAGTGCAAAATTTTAAACACAGCTGACTGTTATTTACAGGTAAACTATAACCTGTGAAACAAAGAGCAATATAAATCATAATGGTAATAACATTTTATCACTCGTTTAAGAGATTGTTGAATAGTGTAATATTATGCTCGATCTGTGTTTAATAATTGATTGTAATAACACGTTGTCAAAAGCAATTAGAAAGGGCAAGTTAATCATGTAGATCGTGGAAAAACATTGCGGAGAGGGATTATATATAAATTTAATTTTCGA